>JAQIHA010000214.1:0-14815 GCA_028751875.1 Rapana venosa | reverse complement strand
TGCATTAGTCGGTTTAAAATTATTTTTTCCATAAGTTTTCCTGTGTGAGAGGTTAACGCGATAGGTCTGTAACTGTTTTTATCATTTTTAGGTTTACCCTGCTTTGGGACTGGCACTAAAATGGAATGTTTCCATATGCTTGGAATGACCCTTGAGACCAGCAACTTTGAAATAATTCAAGTAATAATATTATCCAATTTTCTGGCAGCTGTTTTAACAATTCACTTGAAATAGCATCAATACCAACGGATGTTCTTTTTGTTCCAAGAGATAGGAGAGCATCTTTAAGCTCTTGCAATGTTAGGGGAGCATTGACGTAATGATTATTATCTCCCATTTTCTTTATACATGTCTTTCTGTGCTTCTTTATTTCTATATACTTTGCATTTTTCTGAAAGACTTTTATCACTCATTGAGATGGCTTGATGAAAAAAAAGCAAATGCATTGCTTATTCAATGTACCATCTGGAAATAAAATTTTGACTTGACTTGACTTGACTTGTGTCTGTAAATATTTTTATGAATGATTCAGCTTTCTCTGAATTAGATGGAAGTTCCTTGTCTTTAATCTTAATGGGACAGTTAGGAAGCCTAACCCCACTTTTCATATCTTTAAATTTACTCCACACCTTTTGCAAATCATTATAAGTGTTAACTTCTTGAAAGCAAAGGGAAGACCAAAACTGACGTTTGCTTTGTTCAACGGTTTTATTACAAAGCAATTTTGCTTTTTTCATAAGAAAATGATTTTCTGACGTTTTCTTTCCTAAATAAACTTTATAAGCAGCTTTTTTGTCATTCACAACTTTTTGACATGAAGGATTCCACCATATATTTCCGGAATGCTTTTTCGACTTCATGGGTGAATACTTAGGGATAGAGCTATCAGCTGCTTGCAGTACAAACTTTTTAAAATTGGCATAAAAAGTATTAATATCATAGCTTTTAATATTTTCACTATTTATCTGTATCAAAATATCTTTAAACTTATTCCAGTCAGCATAACGATAATTATACTTTGGGATAACATCTTTTTCTAAGTCATATTCTGAAGAATCATAATTAAGAGTGATAGCAATTGGAAAATGATCACTTCCTAAAGTATCATCTTCTATTTCCCAATTACAGTTGAAAACAAGGGATGGAGAAATTAAAGATAGATCTAAAGCACTAGGTCTTTGATTCGAAACATCTGGGATTCTTGTAACATTACCATCATTAAGTAGAAAATAATAAGAATCGATAATGTTTTCAATAAACCGATTATTGGTTACTGATGTACATTCTTTATCCCAGAAAGGGGAGTGCGCATTGAAATCCCCACATATTAACCATTTATTTTTAGATTCTGGCAATGTACGTAACCATTCTGTGTTGATGTCATTGGGGCCTTTAGGCAAATATACCGAAACGACGTTTAGATCTATAGATTTGGTGATTTTTATGCATGCAGCACAAGAGTGTAGATTTGGTACATTAGTTGGAACTGGCGAGGTACATACATTATATTCTATTCCTTTATGCACATAGATGGCAGCCCGAATCTTTTCAGCATCATTTGCAACAACTTCATGGATTGGTGGATAATAGTAATTTTTCAGATTTGGTAGTCTATTTCTAGTAGTGTTTAAAGACTGTAAGACTAAAACCTCAGATCTGAACGATGCAAGATGCTGAATCAGATATGGTAGATTTGTTGACACAGATCTACAGTTCCACTGTAAAATGTTAAAGGGACAAGTTTTTATCATTATAAAGAGTGTTAGCTTTTGTACAAGTTCTAATACGGTAACAGGGTTGTAAAAGTGCAAATAATTCTCAGGTTGAACAAGAACGTAATATCAATTTAAACAAAAACGTAATCCAGTGTGTGTGTGTGTGTGTGTGTGTGTGTTGTGTGTGTGTGTGTGTGTGTGTGTGTGTGTGTGTGTGTGTGTGTATAAGAGTAAAAATCTCAAGAAAGGAAAAATTAACAATATACTAGCCTTAAAGAAGGAGGAAAATCAAAAGGTTTGTTCGTCTTCGGATGACACGGAAAAGTATAGCAAAACAAGTCAATCTCTGGGATATCAGAGTTTATACAATAATATTCAAATGACTTAATGACCTCCCTGAGTCCTTTAGATTGTTATAGTGCAGTGCCCTGAATTTTATGGGCAGTACGTCTTGGGCACATTAACATTGTGGAGCCCATTCCTCTCCAGGTCGTAGAGAGCATGCTAGACATGTTTGTGTCATCAATCAGCCATGGCTGGCCATTTCATCTAAAAAAGTAGGATGGATTTTCAAAATGAAACATGCCTACGTCTGCACATGTGGCCTCTGTTCATAGTCTAATCAAAATGATTTTAAAGGGAACAAAGATAATAATTGGGCCAACTTCAAGGGAAAAATTCCTTATACTCGATAAGTTGAGTTTGCGCCCGAAATTACATAAAGTTATAATCTCAAAATAAACAACAAACAAAATTTTCTTTTTAAAGTTAACCCATAGGGATTCTCGTTGCCTGTCGTTTGGGCGTATGTACTTGCATGCTCACATGTGTGTGTGTGTGTGTGTGTGTGTGTGTGTGTGTGTGTGTGTGTGTGTGTGTGTGTGTGTGTGTGTGTGTGTGGTGTGGTGTAGTGTGTGTGTATGTGTGTGTGCGTGTGTGGTGAGAGAGTGTGTGTGTGTGTGGGCATGGGGGAAGTTTCTTGTTTTCACTTCTGTTTAAAAACAGTCATAGAGCGGTCCATAGGGGTTCAGCCATGGATCCCGATTCACCGCCAGACGCCTGTGGTCAGGGTAGAACAGAGTGTTCCTGCTTGTCGGGAAGTCACGGTGCCTTGGTCTCCTCGTCGTTCTGCGGGGCGATTCCCAGAAGAGATCCCGAAGATGCCGGCCAATGTTCCCAGCAAGGGCACTGCTTCCTCTATTGGTGGGATGGATTCCGTCAGTCTTCAGGAACACCTGGTTGGGTCTGAGGTTGTCGTGGGCCACGGTGGATATGGTGGTGTTCTCAAGAAGGCCATCAGTAAGGATAGCGTTAAACAGGTCTCTTTTGATTTGCAGTGTTCTATCTCTTATTGGCACTATTTTGCTTAAGATGACTTTGCATCTGGGATGGTCTTGAATGATTCTCTTTGCTTTGAGCAGAAGGTCTTTCGAAGCTGTTGCAGTGTCCTTTGTTTTCAGGTCATTGATTCCACAATGTATCAGTATTGCCTCGGGTGAATGATTCATTCTGGAAATTGCTGATTCGACAGCGTTGTGGATATCTTCAATGGTGTGTACCTTGCGGGTGAAGACTTTGATCCCGTATGAGCGTCCTAATCTATGGGCTTGCACACCACTCATCACGGAATCATGAACACCAATGCCACAGGAAGATCTTGATTTTTGGAGGTTGCTACTTTTGAAGTTTCTAGATCAACAGGTTTGGTACAAGAAGATGTTACGTAATTTGGTTCCTTGACATTCTTCAACTTATTGATGTTCTTTCCAGCGATTTTGGTATCATTTGTTTTGTTTTCATTTTCTTTTTTTCCTGGGTTTGAGGATTTAAGACTGCTTGATTTGGAATGAGCAAAGTCTTGAGTCTTTCCTCTTTTGTTGATATTGGACTTATTGATAATGTAAGTGGACGATTGTTTTACGACGTCTGCATATGTATTAACAGCGTCAGTTTGCGTTTGTGCGTTGGATCTACTGACCTGCTTCACATCCAAAGCTGTTGATTTTGTTTTGTCTTTTAGATCCTGGATGGTGCTTTCCAATGAAGAAATTTTTGTGCACAGGGAAGCAATGATTTGGGCCATCTCTGCGAGTTTATCGTGGACAGATCTATCACTGCTGTCTCCTGTTGTTGAGCACATATTTCCAAACAACCATCGGCTACAGCCCGGTTCCACTGACTGTTTTTTCGAGTCGGAGTCAGGTTTCTTTGTCAGGGTCGTTTGGCTGACAGACTTGCTTTTTCTTGTCACCGGGGTTGCTCCTTGCTGTGTGCGGACACCACTCATGCTTCTGGTTCTTGTCATTTTGAGTAAAATGCACAAAAGTCTGACAATGAAAAATTAGCTGTTGGCATTTTCCGCCATCTTGATGACGTGTCTATCTACAAACAAGCATTTAGATAATCTACACTTTTGCTGATATACAGCTTTTTATCATCTGTCCTTCCTAGAAA
Source organism: Rapana venosa (assembly GCA_028751875.1). Classification (NCBI taxonomy): domain Eukaryota; kingdom Metazoa; phylum Mollusca; class Gastropoda; order Neogastropoda; family Muricidae; genus Rapana; species Rapana venosa. The sequence goes on along the minus strand of JAQIHA010000214.1, from coordinate 10,646 downwards.
AAATAAAACAAAATATATATCAACTGAACAAGAAAATCATTGAACAAACCTCAAGTTAATATTCGGAAAGTGGTGGGGGTGGAGGTGTTGAGACTGAAGATGACCTAACTTTCAAGAATAGCCTGTCTTCTTCTAATAGCATGAAACACACATTTACCGACATGGCGACAGACATCTTCGCTCTTTCCATCTAGCAGTCTTGACAGAGGTAAATCAAGAAAATCTTTAAGAAACTTTTCTCTCATGTCATTATATAATGATCAAGTAAGTAAGAAATGTCGTTCATTTTCTTCTTGAAAACCACATGCATATTGCTTATCCATCGGGTTTTCACTGTACCTATGCATATTGCAGTTTATAGGTAATACACCAAGTCTTACATTTGAAAACGCGACTCTAAAACATACTATATCAATGCATGAAAGATATCGTTCTTTGCCAAAGACACTTTTAAACGTTCTATACATTTCATATCTACTCCCATCACGTAGGGTAGATGACCATTCCTGCATGAATATATCTACTAATCTCTGTTTGAACTCACTTAAAAAACTGCGTTCATTACTGGTACCTTGGTTCATCCATACAAACTGAAAACCTGTGCTACATAACATGTCCTTAATATCTGTTACCCAACATTTTTTACCCCGATTATCCAAAGACAAAAGCATCTGATAGCATTATTTTGGAAGTCTGTCTGCTTCCATCTGCAGTAAATGCAGCCAATACTTCACAGATCTGACAGTTGTGTTGATGAAAAGAGGATATCTGCCTAGCTCACCGTACACTAATTTGTTTGGCGTTTTCAAAGGTACGCCCAGATATCGTTTGCAAGCTAAAAGGTGAACTTTTTCAAGGTTATCGAGTCTATTAACTCCCCAGACTTCAGAGGAGTATAACAATATCGACTGCACTTTTGCATCAAATATCTTGAAGAAAGTTTTTGTGTCATTTCTTTGCATTTTGAATAAGCTCTACTTAAAATATACAACGCTCTTTTACCTTTTGTAACAAAATCAGCAGTTCCAAGTTTGCAACTTAGTTTTGTTGTAAATGTAAATCCAAGGTAAGTGTAACTGTTTACCACTTCCACAAGATCACCATCATAAAACCATTTTTCATTTTTTGATAGGTGTCCACCTTTTCTAATCTAAAAACCATAACCTTAGTCTTTTCTTCATTAACTCTAAGTTTTAAATTATTACAACAAGTTTTTAGATAATTCAGTTGAGTCTGCAATCCTCTGGGAGTGGTTGACAACAATACCACATCGTCAGCGAATAAGAGAATAAACAATTCAGTCACAGTTGGAATACGCTGAATACCATGAACACCAAATTCATTAATATGATGAGCTAAGTTATTTAAAACACTGAAAAAGGGTCGGACTAAGAAACACAACCTTGGCGAACTCCCGTAGGACAATGGAAAAAATCGGTATAGTCGTTATTAATTCTTACACAGGATAGGAGTGAGCTATACATAGCTTTGAGGGAGCAAAAAACTTTCCCTCACTCCACATCGAGAACAGCTTCAAGTAGTTTTTGGTGATGTACAGAGTCAAATGCTTTCTTGATATCAATAAATGCCACATACAGCTTTCTTTTCCCACTATTTAGACATTTCTGGATAACAGAATACAATGTAAAGATATGATCGACTGTGGAATAATTTCTCCTGAAACCTGCCTGTTTTTCAACAATACTGTGCGTGTCTTCCAACCACAAGTACAGTCGTGTGTTAAGAATTGATGTATAACAATTTATATAAATATACTAATTAACGAAACCCCTCTATAATTGTCTGGGTTGTCTGCATCACCCTTTTGAAGATAGGAACTACTATTGCTTTTGCCCATTCTTTAGGATAAATGCCTTGACTAAATATTATTATTAAAGAATATTTTCCAAAAACTCTATCACAACTCCATTACCTGCTTTTAGCATCTCTGCTGTAACACCATCTATTCCTGGGGATTTGCCACATTTTAGATTGTTTATTGCACGTTTAATTCTTCTTTTAGTATGGGCATATTAAGATTATGATCTTTGTCTTCTTCCAAACTGCTATCTGAATCAGTTTATCTTGAGCTGTATTTTCCCAGTATTATACACATTCTTGAAATGTTCATACCATTCTTCCAGTTTTATTTTATCACTGATGCCAGTCCTTTCACTCCCTCCAATCCTTTTTAGTTCTTTCCAAATAATGCAGAATCGTTGCTTTTCTTTGCCAACAACTCAGCAAGATCTTTTCTGAACCATCTTTTCTTTTGTTTTAACAAAAATCTATACTGCTTTTTCCCTTCAAGATATGTTTTTCTATCAAACTCCTTCCTCGTTCTTCTAAATGTTCTTAACTGATTCCTTGTCATTTGTTTTGCTCTGTGACATTCAGCATCAAACCAAGGAGATCGCCTGTGCTTTTCCCCATACTGCATTGTTTAACCATGCACTTACTTGCCGTTAGGAGGCAGTCAACAAATAACTCGAGGGCCTTATCCACATTACTGTTAGTGAATGAAATAGCCTCTTCCAGTTTAATTCTGATACTATTTTCGTTAATTGTCTTTTTGAAATCTCCCTCTTTTTCTTTCTCCCAAATTATTTTTTCCCTCAAACATGATTTTCTCCCTTCCTTGTTAGTATTATCAATATTGTCCTTACTACTGTCTTGTATGTAGAGTTTAATACGTAATTCGACAGGTAAGTGGTCTGATTCTATTGCATCCAGCACTTTCAGGTTTTCTATCTTTAAACCAGTTAACAAATCACATGATACAATAAAATAATCCAGGACACTTGCACCTGAGCTACCAATATAGGTGCAGCTGCCATCGTATCCATAACCAGACATACCGTTCAACATTACACATTCAGTCACATTACAAAACTCCAAAAGTTGCTTACCAAACAAATTAACATCTTTGTCTTCCGAAGTTCTAGAAAGAAAATAATCATTTGGGTTATGTACATCAAAAGGTCGAATATCATCAGAACTCAAGTCGTCACAGTTTTTGGAAGCAGTTCGTGCATTAAATCACCAGAAAGCATACAAAAAGAAATCATCATGTGTTTGTAAAGGTCTATAACACATTTTTCTAATAATTCTAATCCATAGCCATTGTCAGTTTTGCTCCAAAATGGCGAGTCAGTGTGGTGGATATGTACGTAGATATATAAATAACCATCTTTCTCTTTGTGTTCAACAGCTCTTTACTAATTTCAGTATAACAACATTTTCAGTTTCTGTGTGAATTCTTTTAACATACTCAGAGTAACACTTCTTCACGAGAACCACTACACCTCCAGAGTGTCTACCGTGCTTAGTAAGCTTTCTTGCTTTTGAAATGTAACTGTTAAACTGTGCAAAAGATGCTGTCTCTAGATTATCAGAAAGAAAAGTTTCTGTTAAGGAAACAAAATCATACTGTGTGACAAAATTAATAAAATCTGGGTCTTCTAACTTAGGAATCAATCCACACACATTGTAACACAAAAATGTCATAACACCACATTTACTTTCCTGTATATCTGATGTATGTATTAGCTTGTCATGGTTTAACAACCTATTTCTGTCATGCTGTGCCTTACGTGGGTATGATGCCCGGCCAAACCCCTATTCATTCTCCCTCCCAGGTGAAGGGTTCCTAGAGTTATTTCCCTGATTCTCACGGACTATTACACTGTCAGCTACTTCCTGTTCTTGGCGCTGCCTAAAAGCATCAGTGATACTGCTTTGGCTCAGCGTTCTTTTCTGGTTGCTGTCAGAGCGAAGTGTCCGTGTGGTTGGTCATGATTCCCTTCTTCTTGCCTGCACTTTCCTCCCTGCCTTGCGCACAGAACATGACTTGGCAGGCTGGGGAATTCTGGACTCCAAACCACTGCTCCCTTTGACTGACCTGGAACATTCACCTCCCGCCTCCTGTTGTTCCGCTTCGGAAGTATCTGTTGAAGCTGGTTCCCCCATCCCTTTTTCAGTCAGTTGTGTGGTCATGTCCTTGTCAGCTAATTGGTTTGAGTCAAGTTGCAAGTTGTTATTACACTGTTGTAAAGTCACGTCCACTACGTCTTTATCCTGTTCAGCACATAGTTCTCCATCATTGTTTACTGTGCTGTTAGTACTGTCACTTTGTTGATATGGTGTAGTCTCTCTTGTGTCTGTCTGTTTGTCCTCTGTCTGCCTAACTTTACCGTTTTCTGCATCCCTCGTGTCTGTCTGTATCACCGTCCATGTCCTGGTTTGCCACACACTCAGCAGCATGTGTGACTGCTGGCAGCAGCAGGTCACTGGACTGTGTCTCTGTGGAGTGTGCCGACCCTGCTGACTGTTTCCTCCTGCCTTCTGTTCTCCTGGTCTGCTGGTTGCTGCTGTACTCCCCAGGTCTGGAAGCCTGCCAGCTATGTGGTTTGGGCGTCGAGCGGACCGCCTGGCTGTAAGTCTGGTGCCCTGGAACCACCGGCAGTCTGTTGGCAGCGTGCTGATGGCCAGTTGTGGAGCTTGTTGTGGTGCTGGTTTCTCTTCTCTGGACAGGGTCGTCATTATGCATACGCTGAAAGATAGGACTGCCATTTGACGCTCTTGGATCCAAATTCCTTTCCTCTGTATAGTCTCTCTGTAAATTTGTACGCTGTTTCTTCTCAGTCATATTTCCTGGTAATATATCATATGGGTGTCGAGTAGTTTGCGGTGCACTGTTCTGGTAATGCTGGTAGTTCCTGATTCTTTTGGGTTGTGCTATCTCAAGATGATCTTCATTGTGATTAGTTGCTTGTTCTCTCCTGAAGTTGTGTTTTGGAACATAGTTTTTCATCCCTTCCCTCTGACTTTGCTGATTGGCGTGATTTCTGTCGTATCTACGATTTCTGTATTGTACTTTCTGTGTCGTCCTGAGGTAACAGTTTTTATTCCGTGAGGTTCCTGGCCCAGAGAAATCATCTTCATCATAGCTGTCTTCTGGATCCCGCCCATCTGGAAATCGTGTTCGAGACTGGTATCGGTCCTTATTGATCACCTCTAATCTGCCGTGTCTGTAAAAAGCAGTTATACCCTGCTGCTTGTAGAAGTCTAACAGTTGTCTCTGCCTTGTTGTTAAATCAGAAGTGGCTCTGATATTCTCGCTTCTCAGTGAGTCTCGTAGCTCTCTGTCTGTCAGTATTTCCATTTTGTCCCCCCACCTCTGAAACTGTACAATCAGTGGGCGAGCTTCTTCGTCACTCTGTCTTCTTCCTCCAACACGGAATGCCCTCCTTATATCCCAGTGAGTCCACGTACGTCTGGAATGGACAGTCAGAATGTCTAGGATTTGATCCTCGCATGGCGTTCCGTATCTCCCTGATGGTTCACGGATTCCAAAGAATTTCAGGTTGAAGGTTTTTGTTTCTGTCTCTGTCTGTTCTGCCGCCTGTTCCAGTGTGTCCAGTCTCTGCAGTATTGAACTGTAGTCTTCTTGCAGATTTCTGATATCTTCAGCACCCTGACTTGCAAATTATTTCAGCCTGTTGACATCATAGACCATCTGGGAGTGTGTTGTCTAGATGATCAAACTTGCTGTTCAGAGTAGCGTTGATAGAGGCTGTGTGGGATTGCAAGCAATGTAGCATCTGTCCTAGACGCCAGTCCATGACATGGAAAACAGTATTGTACTGTGCATCAGGACCAGCTGTCGACATAGTGGCTATGTATTACAACAAGGAAAGAAAAACTTTGGATAAGAAAGGGGAAATCTTTCCTGGCTCTGTGACTTGAAATTTTCTAAGTCCAAAAATTCAAAATCTGATTTCAATTCATTGCTTGCAGAGAGAGCCAAAAAATTGCGACCGCTTGCCACGAAGTCAGCTCACCGAATCAGAGAGAGAGAGAGAGAGAGAGAGAGAGAGAGATTCGGATTCGGATTCGGATTCGGAAAGTTTATTCATTAGGCCATAGCCCCTCATGAAGGGGATAGTGAACATAAACAAAACATACACTTACAAAATCGTAACAAAGCAAATAAACAGAATAGTTTAGTCATAAATATGTAACAAAACATCATTACTATGACGTGGCAATTTCTCTTAACTTAAATGCCCTAGACAGAAAAAGAGACAAATTCCGTACGTCTTTGTGTCTAACAGATGATAAGAGTAGACTTAGTTTGAAAACACATGGCTGTCGGTAATATTTTGGCATTATATATCTTTTTCTAATATCTTGATAAGCTGGACAGCATAGCACAAAGTGTACTTCATCTTCTTTATCTGTTTTGCATAATGGACAGATCAAATCACTATCCTTACAGTCTTTATATCTAAAGTAATGCGTGTCAAATCAGACACACCTAATCTAAATCTGGTCATAATATATGTCAAGTGCAAATCCATGTCAAGTGTCAAATATAATTTCAACTCATGTGAAGTAGAAAATGTTCTATACAGACTAAATCGTTCACTACTTTGAATGTGATCCTCCCAATCTTGCCATCTGCTGTCAATTAAACGTTGACGTAAAATTTGAATGAATCCATTTACACTACCAACACCTTGATTTAACCACACATCACCAAAGCCATGTTTACTTAGAAAGACACGTACATCAGTAACCCAGTTATTCTTTCCTCTAATATCTAGTTCATATAACATTTTATAAGCCCTAAAAGGAATTCTTGCCTCGTCCATTTGCAAAAGTCTAAGCCAATACCGTATGGTTTGTATAGCAGAATTTATGTAAATTGGATATCTATTAGTTTCACCATAAACAAAATCATTAGGAGTGCGCCTATCGACACACAAAAACCTCTTCAAAGCATACAAGTGTACGGTCTCACAATGACTGGCTGCATTACCTAATCCCCATAATTCAGCACCATACTGTGCAATAGGCTGTACCTGAGCATCAAACAATTTTAGAAATAACTTTAAAGAGGTATTTTGTAAAGAAGACAACCTTTTCATTATACATATCAATGCATTTTTTGCTTTACTTGTGAGATCTTTACAACCAGAAACAAAGCTTAATCGTGTACTAAAATATATTCCTAAATACTTGTAAACATTAACAACTGGCATTATAGTATTACCATACACCCATCTTTCTCTCGAACTCAAATGGCCCCCTTTCCTGAACACAATAATATTACTTTTACTCATATTTACTTTAAGCTGAAGAGAAGTGGCAGCATGCTGCAAGTTATTTAGTTGGGTCTGTAGACCGATGACAGTTTCAGATAACAATACAACATCATCTGCCAGCAAAAGAATAAACAATTCCAACTCATCAAAAGAGATTGTGGCACCATGTCTACCATTAGCAATAACACTCACAGCAAGTTCATTGATAAAAGGAGAAAACAGTACAGGGCTACATACATCGCCTTGCTTTACACCCGTTGTACAATTAATACAGTCTGTCAGTTGTGCGCCACTTCTAACTCTACATTTTACAGTGGCATACATGCTTTGTATACATTTGTATAATTTACCTTTGACTCCATTTTTCAACAGTATAGGCCACAACAGATGTCTGTTTACAGTATCAAAAGCTTTTTCGAAATCAATGAAGGCTACATAAAGTTTTCGATTCAAGGAAAATTGTTTTTGTACTAATGCAAGAAGTGCAAACATATGGTCAACAGTAGAATAACCTTTTTTAAAACCAGCCTGATGATCACCAGTGATATTGTTATATTCTACCCATTCCTGTAATCTGTTATTAATAATAGTACTAAATATTTTAGTATTTTATAAATATTTTATTTATATTTAGTCTACTCTCACCCACCCTTTTCAACATCTTCCTTGAGAGAATCATGGCTGATGCACTGGAACATCATGAAGGATCAGTCAGCATTGGTGGCAGAACGATCACAAACCTCCGCTTCGCAGATGACATTGATGGAATAGCAGGATCAGAAAAAGAGCTTGCCAGCCTAACAGAACACTTGGATAAGGCCTCCAAAACATACGGCATGGAAATCAGTGCAGAGAAGACCAAACTGATGACTAATAACACCAACGGCATTAGCACTGATATCAGGGTTAATGACCAGAAGCTGGAAACAGTTCAAAGCTTCAAGTACCTGGGAGCCATTGTATCCGACCAGGATTCAAGCCAGAAGTAGTATGCAGGACTGTACAGACAATAACAGCTTTGTCAAAACTAAACACCATCTGGAGAGATAAGAATATCTCACTTATCTCCAAGATCAGACTAATGCGCTCCCTTGTCATTCCATATTTCTGTATGCCTGTGAATCATGGACCCTGACTGCAGATTTGGAGAGGAGAGTACAGGCAGTGGAGATGAGATGCTTTCGGAGACTCCTTGGCATCTCTACAAAGACCACATAAGCAACGAAAGCGTGCATAACAGAATCCAGCAAACCATTGGACCCTATGAGAACCTTCTAACGATCGTGAAAAAGCGTAAACTTAAGTGGTATGGCATGTCACAAGATCCCAAGGAATTACAAAGACAGTTTTGCAAGGCACTGTCCAAGGAGGAAGAAGAAGAGCAGACCAAGGAAGAGCGGGGAGGATAACATCAGTGAATGGACAGGCCTAGAACTCAACAAAACCCTGAGAAAGGCAGAACAGAGAGAAGAATGGAGGGAACTGGTTGCTGAGTCTTTGAGGGTGCCCCCACGGTCGTCAGACTACGGGACAGATAGATAGATAGATAGACTAAATATTTTGCTATTATGTTACTCAATGAAATACCCCTGTAATTATTTGGATTATTGATATGGCCTTTTTAAACAGAGGTAAAACAATGGATTCAGCCCAAAGCTCTGAGGATAGATGCCTCTGTCAAATAAAGCATTGAAAAATGCTACAAAAAACTGTACAACTTGATCATTTGAACTCTGGTATACTTCACTGATGATACCATCAGGTCCAGGAGCCTTACCAGATTTTAACTTTCTCAGTGCACAAAGGACCTCTTCTTTGGAAATTTGGCGATTGATGTTGTCATCATCCTCATCACTTTCAATATCCACGTGCAAGTTTTCGCCATTTGTCTCCCTCTCTAAAAGGTTTGAAAATGGCGAAACCACATGTCAAGACTTATTTCATTTTTAGGTTGTTTTCTTTTAAAAGAAGCTTTCCTTACATTACTCCAAAACTCTTTTGATCTTGAATTGCGTTGACGAGATTAGATAATAAGCCTGATTATACTGTTTTCGTTTTCTATCCAACAATTTTTTATACTCACGTCTACATTTTGTATAATCATGACGATCTTTAACCTTTTTGGTTTGGCGATACTTACGTAACATTTTCCTAACACTTTTTCTATTATTTCTACATTCCTGATCAAACCAATCGTTTGATCGCTTTCTATTATTTCTATTGACAGGGATACGCTTCTTCATACACTCTGCACAATCTTGCAGACATTGATCAAATACATCAAGTGCACTATTTATATCATTGTCAATTAAATCAATTGCACTACTAATTTTTGTTTGAGAATGTTCTGCGTTTAGAAGCTCGCAAAATAGTCCAGCATTCTCATTATTCCACACTAACCTTTCTAATATCTGATCATTGGCTGCTATATCTCTTTTATGTACATTTTCCTTTGGAAAAATGACACTTAATGTTAATGGCATGTGATCAGAATCGATCCGTTCAACCACACACATTTCACATGAATCATACACAAGGGAAAAAAGTTCGCTTGATAATATAAAATAATCATTTACGCTACTTCCAAAATCAGAGATGTATGTGTAGCGACCTTCAAGGTCGCCATTACATACGCCATTTAGAATGTTCAAATCTAAAGCGGTACACATATTCAGAAGCATCTTTCCATGTGTTCAAGCAACTATCTTCTGAGCAACGACCGGCACTAAGAGACTGGCTTTTATGCTGAATATCTAAACCTACATCATCAAAAGAGTTCAAAGAAATGTTCGATGTTCTACCATTCAAGTCACCACAAAGAATCACATATACATCATTTTGTAACAAAATATCAGTTAAACATTCTTCAAGTACATGGATTCCATTGTCTAAATCAAAATATGCATAGAAAGGTGACCCCTCAGGAGGAACATATGTACAAACATAAAACACATCTTTCAGTGTTCCAAACAGGTTTTTATCCATATGAAACACACAAATATTATCATACTTTATATCAACTTTCTTCACACATGAGGCAAAACAACTTTTTATTAAACACACTATACCACCTGAACGTCTTCCTTGTTTGGAAAATTTAATTGCAGGTTTATAATAAACATCATAACCTGAAAAATCACTGCAGTGAGAGAAAGAAGAGAGAGAGAGAGAGAGAGAGAGAGAGAGAGAGGGGAAAGAGAGAGAGAGAGAGGGAGAGAGAGAGAGAGAGAGAGAGAGAAACCATATCTGAAAAACGGAAGGCCAAGGCAGACAGACACATACAAACATACAGGGCTACAGGGAGACAGTCAGAGCAGCTGGCAGACTGATACAAAGACAAAGCATAGCCGACAGACGTACTAACAGAAAAACACTCATCCACGCTAAGAAACATACACACATAGACAAACATACTGGAATACAGGCAGTCAGACAAACATATACACACGTTCACGGACAAACAAAACAAAAAATCATGATGTAGAAAAAGGAAAGCCAAACTACTGACAATGTGCAAAAAAACAGACAACAGGTATT
>JAQIHA010000213.1:0-14811 GCA_028751875.1 Rapana venosa | reverse complement strand
CCACCATCACCACCACCACCACCACCATCATCACCACCACCCATCACCCATCCACCACCACACCCACCACCACCACCCCACCACCATCACCCCTACACCACCACCACACCACCACCACCACCCACCACCACCACACCATCACCACCACCACCATCACCACCATCACCACCACCACCATCACCACCACCACCACCACCACCATCACCACACCACCATCACCATCATCACCATCACCACCATCACCACCACCACCACCACCACCATCACCACAACCACCATCACCATCATCACCACCATCACCACCACCACCACATCACCGCCATCACCACCACCACCACCACCACCACCACCACCACCACCACCACCATCACCACCACCACCACCATCACCACCACCACCACCACCACCACCATCACCACCACCACCACCACCACCATCACCACCACCACCACCATCACCACCACCACCACCACCACCACCATCACCACCACCACCACCACCACCATCACCACCACCACCACCACCACCATCATCACCACCACCACCACCATCACCACCACCACCACCACCACCACCATCACCACCACCACCACCACCACCATCATCACCACCACCACCACCATCATCACCACACCACCATCACCATCATCACCACCACCACCACCACCATCACCACCACCCCCATCACCACCACCACCACCACCACACCACCACCAACCACCACCACCACCATCATCATCACCACCACCACCACCACCATCATCATCCCCACCACCATCATCATCACCATCACCACCACCACCATCACCATCATCATCATCATCACCACCACCACCACCACCATCATCATCATCACCACCATCACCACCACCACCACCACCACCATCACCATCATCATCACCACCACACCACCACCACCATCATCATCACCACCACCACCACCACCACCATCACCACCACCACCACCACCACCACCATCACCACCACCACAACCACCACCACCATCATCACCACCACCACCATCACCCCCACCACCACCACCATCATCACCATCACCACCACCATCACCACCACCATCATCAACACCACCACCACGTCCACTATCACACACCACCACCACCACACCAACCACCACCATCACCACCATCATCAACACCACCACCACGTCGACTATCACCATCACCACCACCACCACCACTAATCATCATCGCTGTCCACACCATGCTGATGCAGAAGAACTACGCACCGAGCCCAGCTGACTTATGACGCCTGCAGTCACCCCACCAAAGTTGTGCACCCACCGGGTGTTCCCATCCTCTGCTTGCATGGTGGCCGTGTACGTGTAAAAACTTAACAACAACAACAACATCAATAACTACATCATCATCAGCAACATCAACAATGACATCATCATCAACAACATCAACAAGATCATCAACATCGACAATAACATCATCATCAACAACAACATCAACAATAACATCATCATCAACAACATCATGAACAACAATATCAACAACTACATCAAACAACAACATGAACAACATCATCATCAACAACAACAAATCACAAAAACAACAACATCAGCAACAACATCAGCAACAACAACATCAACAATAACATCACATCAACATCAACAATAACATCATCATCAACAACATCAACAAGATCATCAACATCGACAATAACATCATCATCAACAACAACATCAACAATAACATCATCATCAACAACATCATGAACAACAACATCAACAACTACATCAACAACAACATGAACAACATCATCATCAACAACAACAAATCAACAAAAACAACAACATCAGCAACAACATCAGCAACAACAACATCAACATTAGCAACAACAACAACATCAACACAACAACATCAACAACAACAACAACATCATCAACAACAACATCACAACAACATCAACAACTACTACATTAACAACTACATTAACTACAAATCAACACAACATCAACAACAACATCTCAACAACAACATCAACAACTACATTAACAACATATCAAACAACAACACGAACAACAACATCAGCAGCAACAACAGCCGAATTTCACGCAGAGAAATCTCGTTACTTAAAGTGGTATAAATAAATAAATAAATAAACAACAACAATATCAACAACATCAACAACAACTTCAACAACAACAATCATCACGGCTAACAACATCAATATAATCAACAACAACATCAACAACAACATCAACAACAACATCAACAACAAATTTGTTTTTATTTGACTGAACATAAACATTCTTTTTGCCGGATGAAAATAATTTGGGGGTGGTCGGAGGGGGGGGGGGGGGGGTGTCGGAGGGGCTGAAAAAATATTGTTTGCATTACATCATTAAACCATTCTCTTTTTTGTTTTCTCGTTTATTAAAGAATCTCAATGAACAACTGTGGCCATACTAAACTAAGCTACGTTACGCTGCCGAACACTGCACTTCACTTCACTGCACTGAGCTGTACAGGAACAAAGGTAGTAAAGCAGACTGCGGAAACTACAGGGGCATCTCTCTTCTCTCCATAGCAGGGAATATGTTTGCAAGGGTTATCCTCACAGACTGAACCATCTCAAGCAGATCCTACCAGAGGCTCATGTGGCTTTAGTCAGGGAGAAGCACTGTGGACTGATCTTTGCTATGAGACAAATTCAAGAAAAGTGCACAGAACAGAATAGGCCTCTTTAACCAACATTTGACCTACCAGGCTTTCGACACATCAACAGAGAAGCCCTGTGGACTGTCCTAGAACGGATTGGCTGCCCTCCCAAATTCCTGAAGATCATCAGCTCTTCCACACAGGCATGAGCGGGCAAGTTTTTGCAAGTGGCAATATGACTGACGAATTCGAAATTACAAATGGCGTCAAACGAGGCTGTGTCCTGGCACCAGTCCTCTTCAATATCTTCTTCACCGCCATGCTTTCCCACGCCTGCAAGGATCTTGACAAGGGAACATACCTAAAGTACTGCCTGGATGGCTCCCTTTTTGATCTACGTTGCTGCAAGCCAAGACAAAACCAGCCACAGAACTCATCCAGGAGGCGCTCTTCGCAGATGACTGCTTCTTGAATGCTCACTCTGAAGCAGACCTGCAACCAATGCTCAATCACTTCGCAGAAGCCTCAAAGCTGTTTGGACTTACAATAAGCATCAGGAAAACTGAAGTTCTTCACCAGCCTGTTCACAAACTAACCCACTGTCTCCAAACATCACCATTGATGGCAACAGCCTGAAGAACACCAGAACTTTAAATACCTTGGAAGTATCATCTCTACAGACGGCTCCATCGATCAGGAAATTGATTCACGAATCAGCAAAGCCAGCCAAGCTCTCGGCAGACTGAAAAACAAGGTACTAAACCAGCACAATGTCCGGCTGTCAACAAAAATCAAAGTGTACAATGTCGTTGTGCTCTCCTCCCTCCTCTACGGTTCGGAGACTTGGACACTCTACAGGAAGCACATCAACAAATTAGAGCAGTTCCACCAAAGGGCTCTCCGCAGCATACTTGGCATCCGGTGGTAAGACCGCATCACCAACATTGAGGTCCTCAATCGATCAAGCTCACAAAGCATAGAAAGCCTGCTTGTCAAAGCCCAACTGAGATGGGTCGGCCTGTCATCCGCATGGAAGACCACCGAATGCCCAAACAACTGCTGTACGGCGAACTTGCAAGTGGCAAAAGAATCTCGGGAGGCCAAAAAAGCGTTTCAAGGACACGATAAAGGCGAACCTCCAGTTGCACAGGTTACCCCCAAAGAACTCGAAAGAACTGCCACCGAAAGGAACGCCTGGCGCAGGGCCGTCCATCTTGCCCAGCAGAAACAGTGATATCAACTACAGGGAGAGGCTGACTATCAGAGAGAGAGGAGACATAATCCAACCACCCCAACATTCCAGTGTCCCCACTGCAACAGACATTGTACATCCAAGATGGATTGCACAGCCACATGCGCGTCCACAGATGAGCTGCAGGATTTCATCGTCATCTTCGGCAACGAAGGATCACCTTACTGACTACACTGCATTACACTACACTACACTGCACTACACTACTCTACACTGCACTGCACTGCACTGCACTGCACTACACTACACTACACTACACTGCACTCCACTCCACTACACTGCACTCCACTACACTAACAAAACACACCACAACACACTACACCACACTTCACTGCACCACACCAAACCACACCACACTACATTCACTACACCACACTACACCACACCACACTACACCACACCATACCACACTACACCACACCACACTACACTACACTACACCACACTACACACACCGACACAACACAACACACCACACAACACACCACACCATACCGCACCACACCACACCATACTACACCACACTACATTACACTACACTACACTACACTACACTACACTACACTACACTACACTACACTACACTACACTACACTACACTACACTGCACTGCACTACACTACACTACACTACACCACACTACATTACGCTACACTACACTACACTACACTGCACTGCACTACACTACACTACACTACACTACACTACGCTACGCTACACTACACTACACTACACTACGCTACACTACACTACACTACACTACGCCACGCCACACTACACTACACTACGCTACGCTACACTACACTACACTACACTACACTACACTACGCTACACTACGCTACGCTACACTACACTCTCACTCGTTTGTTGTCAAGGACTATTGGCGGACAAACAAATAACAGCTCTCTTCATTCATAGCGGTGGTGCGCCAAAGCATGAGTCTTTGCAAAGCTTCCACTTCGAGTCTATGCAGGGATTTTACCCACCCATCACTCTGAGGCGATAAAAGATGGTAAAGGTAAAGGTGTCCCATAACCTATAAGGTCGTAGGGAAGCGAGGCGTCAGAGACCTCACTTTTCCAGGAGCCAGCATATTGAGGGTGGCGCCCATCTCCTCTCCCTCGCTGCTTTACCTTCCATGGCCCTAAAGAGGGCAGGTACCCATTGACAGCTGGGTGAACTGGGGACTGTACTGAAGCCAAGGGGCGCAAACGGTCACCCATCCAAGTGATAACCACGCTCGATGCTGCTTAACCTTGGCTGGGGAAAGCGAGTGCTCGACCACTGAGCTATCCCGTGCCCTGATGGACTAAGTGCTGGAAAAAGATGGAGATCAGCGCCATGCGCAGTGGTTAGCGCCTTGGGTTACGGACTGGAGGGTCGTGTTCGAACCCCATAAGAGTCACAGGGATTTTTTTGACTATGAGTGTGCTGTGGGCTCAGTGGGAAGACTGGGACCACACAGCCGAGGTTCATCCACTTAACGGTATGTGAGTTTGAAAGTGTTGCTCAAATTACCTGACCAACACTGCAGGTGTCTGTATCTCTCGGGCCCGGTTGACGCCAGGATACATTATGATAGTAACGTAGAGTACAACCCTGTCAAGTTGCTCAAAGCATATGCACTTCCACAGCAGCATCATTACATCATCCTCATTATCTCTGATCATCATGTAATAAAAGAATTGCCTCTGATTCGGTGGTCCCAGTTGCTCTGGTCTTATGGTGACCTCAGATTCGGTTTGCCCATACACTTCTGTGCTTGTGGTGAGTTTGTGCCAGTCCACTTACTAATGTTGTCTTCCCATCGTTTTCTCTGTCTGAGTCAATTGATACCGTAGTGATGGGAAGGGTAGCCTAGTGGTTAGAGCGTTGTGTTCACGCTTTGTCAGCCCAAGATCGAGCCTGGGTTCAAGCCATCACTAAGAAGCCATTCAAGAGGATTTCCCCTGGAGTTAACTTCAGTACCGACTCTACTCCCCAAAAGTCCTTCGGATGAGACTACTATTGGAGGTCTCCTGTACAAAGCTATGCGCATCATCATTGAGCAGTCCCTGGAGTGGCAGACCCCCTATATTCAGTCTTTGTCGACTTCCAGAAGGCATTTGACAGCGTCGACAGAGATGTCATTTGGAAACTGATGCATCACTATGGGTTTCCACCAAAGTTCATCACCATCATCCAGCAGCTTATACGAAGATGCCACCTGTCAAGTCATCCATGAAGGAAACTGACGGAAGCCTTCTCCGTACAGACCGGTGTTCGTCAGGGCTGTCTGTTGTCGCCAACCATCTTCCTGTTGGTGGTTGACTGGATAATGCGGCAAGCCACAGCAGGCAGGAGAACGTGGACCCTCATGAAGCAGCTGGAAGACTGGACTTCGCAGATGGACATCAGCCTTCTCTCCCACAGGCAACAAGACGCACAAGAGAAGCTTTGTCGTGTTGCTGACGAAGCTGAAAAGACTGGCCTCCAAATCAACATCGGAAGACGGAGATCATGAGGGTGAACAACAAAACACATGACCCAGTGCGACTGCAGCAAGAAACCATCAAAGAAGTCAGCAAGTTTATTTACCTGGCAGTGTTCGTCAGTAAAGATGGGGGAACAGATGAAGACATCAAGTGCCGAATCAACAAAGCCCGTCACGCCTTCAACACCTTCGGCCAATTTGGAGGTCAACAGCCCTCTCATTTCAAAATAAGCTTCGGATCTACAATACCAATGTCAAATCGGTCTACTTTATGGCTCAGAAACCTGGCGGGTAACAAAAACCAACACCCACAAACTCCAGTCTTTTACCAACAAATGCCTCAGGTACATCCTCAACATCAGGTGGCCGGAAGTCATATCCAACAAACAACTGTGGGACAGGACCAGACAAACCCCAATTGAGTCCACCATTAAACAAAGGAAGTGGGGATGGATCGGCCATACACTCCGCAAGCCTGCGTCAAATGTCACCAGACAGGCCCTTGACTGGAATCCACAAGGGAAGCGGAAAGTTGGTCGACCAAAGCAGACCTGGCGCAGAAGTGTTGACGAAGAAACAAAGGCAGCCGGAATGACATGGGCTGAGCTGAAGAGGATCTCCCAAAACCGAGTTCGTTGGAGGGGTGTTGTTGCAGCCCTATGTTCCCCAAGGAACCAAGAGGCATAAGTCAAGTAAGTCAAAGTGTACAAAGCTACCTAGACCATCTTGCACTCACGTTAAAAACCCCTTCCCCTTTTGGAAGAGTAAGCCATTGGTGCTGGAAGGAACAGATAACCCCAACCCCCTAATTATATACATGTATCAACCTCTTCCTCGAAAACATCATGACAGAGACACTGCAAAGTGACAGTGCATCACCCGTCGAAACCTCAAGGCCATAGACATTAATACGTTCTCTTCAAAAGCTGCTGAACGCCTGTCACAAATCCCTGACCTTACTGATCCCTCAAAACACTATAACACTGTTCTCAGCCAACTGCTTGATAAGCACGCACCTCCCACTAACCATTTTCTTCCCGATAGGCCCTTTGCCCCATGGTACAACCATGATATATTGGTGGCAAAGCGCAAACGCCGACAACTAGAACGGCAATGGCGAAAAACTAAAACTGAAATAAACAAACAGCTCTTTCGAAAACAAACCAACAAAGTCAAAACCTTAATCCACTCAGC
Source organism: Rapana venosa (assembly GCA_028751875.1). NCBI lineage: Eukaryota > Metazoa > Mollusca > Gastropoda > Neogastropoda > Muricidae > Rapana > Rapana venosa. Next base: position 7,264 of record JAQIHA010000213.1, on the reverse strand, counting down.
AAAGACAAACTACTACTCTGCTCAAGTTCTTGATGCCACGTCCATGAAATCTCTTTTTTTTTTCCTCACCTCAACTCTTCTTGGATCTACAAAGACAAGTCCTCTGCCTACTATCCACAGTCACTCTGAACTTCATGATATATTTTCCTCGTTCTTCTCTGACAAAGTCCGTAACATTCGCTCCAAACTGGATCAGGCTTCTTTCCAACCTGTACCTCCTGATCCCCAATTCACTGGCACTCCTCTCCTTTCCTTTCAGCCAACAAGCGACGAAGAAATCCGGAATATTTTTAATGAAATGACCATAAAATCATGTGATCTCGATCCTGTACCTGCTTCTCTTTTCAAACAGTGCCTTCCGCAGCTGATACCAACTATCACAAAAATAGTAAACTCATCTCTTCTTTCAGGAATGTTTCCATCAGCTCTTAAAACTGCAATTATTACACCTCTACTCAAAAAGCACTACCTCGACCCTAACATTCTGAAGAATTACAGGCCTGTATCTAACCTACCTTTCATCTCCAAGGTCCTTGAAAAAGTCGTTCTGAAACAACTCAACAGCCATCTTCATTCAAATAGTCTCCTTCCCGCATTTCAGTCTGCCTATCGCGTCAACCACAGCACTGAAACCACCCTAGTCCACGCGTTAAACATGCTTCTACACGCTTCTGTCTCAGGGAAAATCTCTCTTCTCACTCTTCTCGACTTATCTGCAGCATTTGACACTATAGATCACTCTATTCTTCTCGCCCGTCTCCAAAAAACGTTCGGTATTAAAGGGGCAGCTATCACCTGGTTTCGCTCATACCTCACAGACCGATTCCAGACAGTTGCAATAAACAAGATTCAATCAATACCTGCCAAACTGGAATGCGGAGTCCCGCAGGGATCCGTTCTGGGCCCTGTTCTTTTCACTCTCTACACGGCTCCACTGTCACATATAATAAAGCATCACCAGATCAACCATCATTTCTACGCTGATGACTCTCAGATTCAAAGCAGTGATACTCCTGAAAATCTTCCTTCTCTCTTGACAAATATGTCACACTGCCTCCAAGATATTCAAAACTGGATGATACAAAACAAATTACAGCTAAACGCAGATAAAACGGAAGCCATGATTGTAGGAACCAAACAAACTCTCGTCCATGACAACAGCTTCAATAGAATTTGGCAATATAACAGTTCCTCTATCCACCACAGTCAAGTATCTTGGCGTTGTTATCGACAACACGCTTTCTATGCAAAAATTCATCACCCACACCTGTCAGTCGTGCTACTATCAATTACGGCGTATTGGTGCAATTCGAAAGTACCTGTCCACTGATGCAACATACAAACTTGTCACATCTCTCATTCTTTCACGTCTGGACTATTGCAATTCTCTTTTGGCTGGTCTGCCAGCATCATCTATCTACTCCCTTCAACGAATTCAAAACTCTGCTGCTCGACTTGTTCTCAAAAAGAAAAAATCTGAGCATACTACTCCTCTTTTGCGATCTCTCCACTGGTTTCCTGTGCCACAGAGAGTAAAGTACAAGATCTGTACCCTCTGTTACAAATGTCTCCATAAAACAGCACCTTCCTACCTCTGTGAATGTCTTCACCTGTACACTCCTTCTCGTTCCCTCCGCTCTGCTGCAGATACCCTGTGCTTACAAATACCTAGATTCAACCAGTCCACCGTTGGCCGTCGCTCTTTCTCTGTTTCTGGTCCAGCGATCTGGAATGACCTCCCTCTCTCCCTTCGCGAAAAGCCTACTTACAACACTTTAAAATCCAGCCTCAAGACATACCTATTTCAAACCTAAGACCTTCCCCTACAGTTTCATCTCATAATTATCTGTCTTGCCTTCAGTGGCCTAAATTCTCATCACCCTGCTGAAGCACATAACCTGTGTGTGTGTGTGTGTGTGTGTGTGTGTGTGTGTGTGTGTGTGCGTGCGCGCGTGTGCGCGCGTGTGTTTGTGTGTATTTGAACTTTTTAAACTATTAATCATTGTTGGTTGCATGTGTAGGAGTGGCATGGATGCAAGCGCTTTGATTTGTTGTTTTTTTACAAGATATAGCTCTATATAAATTCCATTTATTATTATGATTATTATTATTATTATTATTATTAAAACCACCACACTTCCATCTCCATTGGTGGAAGACCCCTTTGCAACCTCAGATTTGCAGATGACATTGGCCTCATGGGCGGCAGCAAACAAGAACTGCAAAACCTCACAGATAGTCTATCAGATCGAGCGAGCGCATACGGCATGGAGGTCAGTACAGAGAAATCAAAGATCATGGTCAACAGCGCAAGTAATGACAGCACGGAAATAAAGATGAATGGAGAAATACTGGAAGAGGCGAGCCAATTCAAATACTTAGGCTCCATCCTAACAAAAGATGGCACATCAAACAATGAAGTGAAAGCTCGCATTGCAACAGCAACATCTGCTCTAGCCAGACTCGAGAGGATCATCAGAAGCAACAACATCAGCTTCTGCACCAAATATCACCTCTACAAATCCCTCGTGATATCTATCCTCCTATATGGCTGTGAATCATGGACTCTGTCAGCTGAGCTCAAGAGGAGAATCCAAGCATTCGAGAACAAGTGCCACAGAAGACTCCTCAAAATATCATACACAGAACACAAGACCAACAACTATGTGAAAGAAGAAATCAAAAAGCGTGTGGGCCCCCAAGAACCTTTGCTCTCCACCATAAAGAAGAGAAAACTGATACACAAGACACAACACCTTAGCAAAAACCATCTTGCAAGGAACAGTTGAAGGCAAGAGAAGAAGAGGCCGCCATAAGAAATCATGGGTTGACAACATCAAAGACTGGACCGCCCAACCCTTGCAACACCTTCTACTAGCCACACAGGATCGTGAAGCATGGAAAAAGATCTATGTTGCGTCTTCTCTCCTGTCCCCCCTACGTCCTTTGGGACATGGGACTGAGTGAGAGTGAGTGAGTGATCAACAATACTGCATGCACACTGGTTTCGCGTGTCACCTCATCCCTGCAGTCGGAAATGCAGCTACCTTAAAAGGTAGGCTAAAACGGTTGCATACGTAAACATCTCACCATCGGTGAATCTCCAAGCCGTGGAACAACAACAACAAAACACCACAGAGATGTTAATGTTGTTCCATTTACCGAGGTACTTTTTTTTATCTACTGTCGTAATTTCTTCATTGGATTCTCAGACAGAAACTACTGTTGCCTGTCACGCCAACGGAAATATATTTGGGCTGCTGTTAACTTTGGCATGGGAGATAACTGTTATCTTTTAAGTCTTGGGGGGGGGGGGAGGCAGGCAGGAGAATGGACCAGGATGGCAGAAACTAGACAGAGAGGTAACAGGAAGAAAAGAAACAGAGAGTGATAGAAAAGAGAAATTGCTAGCATGTAATTTCCAGAAGGTGGGGATGTGGTTATACTGACAGGCCCCAGGCATCCCCACAGGGGGAGTTGTAAAGGACTGACCATGAACTTACCCATCCCCACAGGGGGAGTTGTAAAGGACTGACCATGAACTTACCCATCCCCACAGGGGGAGTTGTAAAGGACTGACCATGAACTTACCCATCCCACAGGGGAGTTGTAAAGGACTGACCATGAACTTACCCATCCCCACAGGGGGAGTTGTAAAGGACTGACCATGAACTTACCCATGCCCACAGGGGAGTTGTAAAGGACTGACCATGAACTTACCCATCCCACAGGGGGAGTTGTAAAGGACTGACCATGAACTTACCCATGCCCACAGGGAGTTGTAAAGGACTGACCATGAACTTACCCATCTCCACAGGGGGAGTTGTAAAGGACTGACCATGAACTTACCCATCTCCACAGGGGAGTTGTAAAGGACTGACCATGAACTTACCCATCTCCACAGGGAGTTGTAAAGGACTGACCATGAACTTACCCATCCCACAGGGGAGTTGTAAAGGACTGACCATGAACTTACCCATGCCCACAGGAGGGGTTGTAAAGGATCTGACCATGAACTTACCCATCTCACAGGGGGAGTTGTAAAGGACTGACCATGAACTTTACCCATCTCCACAGGGGAGTTGTAAAGGACTGACCATGAACTTACCCATCTCCACAGGGGAGTTGTAAAGGACTGACCATGAACTTACCCATGCCACAGGGGAGTTGTAAAGGACTGACCATGAACTTACCCATGCCCACAGGGGAGTTGTAAAGGACTGACCATGAACTTACCCATGCCCACAGGGGGAGTTGTAAAGGACTGACCATGAACTTACCCATGCCCACAGGGGAGTTGTAAAGGACTGACCATGAACTTACCCATGCCCCACAGGGGAGTTGTAAAGGACTGACCATGAACTTACCCATGCTCTATCCCTTCCACTATCCACTTGAAGCTGCAGTCAGATCGCCTGGCATTACCCACTGTGTAGGTCAGCACGATGTACCTGGGGTCATTTTCGTTCAGGCCCAAGTTGGCTGCACGAACAACGGCGTCCTTTGTGTGTACTACATTCACTGTGTACTCCTACAATATGCAGTCACTGATAGTGTCAGTGCCAGGAATAAGTTTACTACAACTACATGTATGTATAAAAACAAAAAAAGGTAAAGGTGTCCTATAACCTATGTGGTCGTAAGGGAGTGAGGCATCAGAGACCTGAACTTCTCCAGGGGCCAGCATATTGAGGGCGGCGCCCATCTCCTCTCCCTCGCTGCTTTACCTTCCCTGACCCTAAGGAGGTAGGTACCCATTCACAGCTGGGGGAACTGGGGGAGCTGTACTGAAGCCAAGGCGCGCAAACGGTCACCCATCCAAGTGGTAACCACGCTCGATGCTGCTTAACCTTAGCTGGGGAAAGCAGTGCTCTGACCACTGAGCTATCCCGTCCCTTATGCATGTGTATCATGGATAATTCTTGCTCATTCCCTGCATCCCTCCACTGTGTGCACATTAGACCCACACACAGCCCCTACTGCCAGTTCCTGCCTAGCCTCCTGACTGTCCAGACGTGTTATGATATCGCCTCTCGCTGTGTCGGCAATGCCCATCACTATCGGGACATTCTCAACATGAGCTATGATGTAGTTTCTAGTCCTAGTCTTTCTTGGCTTGTTTTGAATTGTGTTTAAAACCGTTTTAATCATCTCATGTTTCTTTGTAGTGAATGAAAAACTGATTTGTGGAAAAGTATTCCGAGGAAGAAAAATGAAGATGTACATAGTTGACTACGCTAGTTGCTGTTTTCGTTGTGTTGTTGTTGTGCGTTCCCAAGCTTAACACTCTGGGGGGTCACCCAGAATGTGCCACACTCTGACTCACTCATCCCACCTGGGAATCACTGTGAGATTGAAATTTCATGCTGAATAAGAAGTGTGCATCATGACTGTTTTTAAGTACCTCACCATACAGACAGCCACACTCCAACTTCAGGGGTTTTTTCTCCTTCAAAGGAGAGTGTAGGTTGTTTTGTTGAGAGCTTGTCATGGCTGAAGGTAATCTCAACACAACATTTTACAACAGAACAACATTTTATTGAGGGCCTTGGCAATTACCTGACATCAATAACTGACACAGCTTTTCACCTGGGCCAGACTGCTCTAGTGACCAGAAACTGGTGATGGATCAAGGGTCTGATGACAAAGAACCACAAGCTGGCACTTGAAGCACTGGTGGACAGGAAGCCATCTCTCCTAAAACCTTTCCAAAAGTATGCATGAATAAGAATGAAATGCATTACTCTCTAGGAAGAGAAAACTTAGCTCTGATCCAAAGAACTTGCCGTCAGTGAAGAAAAAAGACAGAAGGCAGGCAGCGATTCAGATACTGTCACCGACAGACTTTCTGATGAGAAGGTAGAGGAGCTGGAAAAAGAACTGATGGCAGAAGCTACAGAGGATGAGGATAAAGATGGCGACATTTTCGCCGAAATAACATCATCTTTTGATGACAATGAGCAAAAAGGACCACCAATTTCTGAAACACTGGCAAAGATGCCTGAATCCAGATTTGGATCTAAACTTCCAAGCAGGAAACTGAGGGAGAAAGTTACCAAGTACCCTGTTCCTGAAAGCTGTACTTACTTGTGCTGTCCTTGAACAGACCAGGAATTTTTTTTTTTACAAAATCCTTTCTCAAGAAACATGTCAGAATTGCAAACTTGCAACAACAAAAAAGCTGTCAAAAGCTGTCAAAGGGATAGCACTCTCTAAGAGATACCATCTCAGGGCAGGATGCGGCTTAAGTACGCAGTGAACTGACCGGATACTTAGCCCACCTTTCAGACGCCCTAGCCCTCACATGGGACCAACACTGACCATGGGCCAGTCCATCATGGAGCGTTTCCTAACACAGAAGTAAGGTAGGGCATGTTTTGTTTTTTCATGTGATGGATGTGTTTGTCTCCAGAACACTGTGGATCTCAAATCTCATGTGCCTGTAGTGGAGGTATACAGGAAACGAGCAAGAATTAAATACAATAAAGTTGAAGCTGGTTGTAAATTCTTGCAAATTTATTTAGACTGGACCGGAGGCACATGACCACCCGTGCAATGGTCTGCATGCATACCATGCAAATGAAACTAATGCACAGGATTTAATGTGTGGGCAAGATGTTCTGTATGCGTTTGCACAGGGGGCCTCGGTTTATAGTCTCATTTGGACTTTTGGGAAGAGTGGAGTCTGCACTGATGTTAACTCCAGGGGAAAAATCCCCTTGAACGGGAATCGAACCCGGGTCGTCAGGTTGCCAGCGCACTGTTCTAACCACTAGGCTATCCCGTCCTTCCGTGTAGAAACAGCCAGTCCTTCGGATGAGACTATAAACCGAGGCCCCGTGTGCGAACACACGCAGAACATCTTGCGCACACTTTAAAACCCATTCGGCTTTTGGGAAGAGTAGGCCATTGTGTGCCGGTGGGAACGCATGACAAATTTCCAAAACTGCATAAACACGGGGACTGAATGTAAAATAAGCACATGAGTTCTTATTCCATTATCCTCGATATAAAAGAATAAAAGAAAGACAGGAAAGTCGCAAAAGGTGAGACATCCAAAAAAAGAAAGAAAGAAAGAAAAAAATCGGAAAGAAAGGGGGAAAAAAAAAAAAAAGAATCAGAAAGAAAGAAAGAAGTAAGAAAGAAAGACAGAAAGACAGAAAGAAAGAATGAGAAAGAAAGAAAAAGAAAGAACAGACACAAAGAAAATGAAACAGAAAGAAAAAAAATAAATAAATAAAAATAATAATAATAATAATAATAA
>JAQIHA010000212.1:0-14811 GCA_028751875.1 Rapana venosa | reverse complement strand
TTGGGTCTTTTTGGGTGTGTGTGTTGTGTGTGTGTGTGTTGTGTGTGTGTGTGTGTGTGTGTGTGTTGTGTGGGGTGGTGTGTGGCGTAGGCGTCTGTGTCGGCCCCGTGTATTTTGTGTGACTTCAACACCCCATTCCCCTTCTCCTCCCACCACCCCCATCCCTATCCCCAGCCCCAACCAATCTGTACCTCCATAAAGAGAAATCACCTGCCCATAAAACTCAGTCATAGAGAGTAATTCTCAACATCCTTAGTGATGGCAACATTAACAGACTAGAATGAAGAACAGCAAGGGAGATTTTCTCGGGTTTCCACTCGTTAGAGGCCAGAGCAAAAAGAACACTAAGCATTGAGGACTGCTGAGCAGCAATTGATTGATCGATCCTGGTGGATCCATAAGGTGTTTTTATTTTCAGGCACAAGCCCAGCAATTAAAGTCTGGAAGAGGATCAGCACAAACACACAGGAGTTTTTTTTGACATGTGGGGAAATTTGGGGACTTTGGATGCAGAACTGACATGGTGAGTGGGAAGCAGAGAAACCACTGTTTACTGGTTGGTTGGCTGTCTCAGAGGGTGTTATGACTAGTTATACCAAAGCCTACGTAGATGTTAACTTGCAAATAGTCGTGGAACTTTTTCACAGTTTTTTGTAGGTATAAGGTGCTCTCATCAACACACACAGACACACAGACACAGACAGAAATACACACAATCACACACACACATGCATAAGTATCCGCATACATGGAAAATTCACGTTTGCACACACACACAGACACACACACACACACACACACACACGTTCATTGTGCATGCGTGCACACTCACATATTCTCACTCACTCACTCACACACACACACACACACACTGCAAACTGGAAAATAAAAAAATGGGTGGCGCTGCTCTTGTGACAACATAGCCCCCTACCCCCATCCCCACCCCATACTCCCGCTGGGAGAGCAGCCCGAAATGTGCGCAGAGAAATCTGTCATTATTGAGAGTAGTATTGAAATCAATTCAATTCAAAGCAATGTCTCCTTTCCCCCCTTAATCCCAATCCCCACTGACTGCCTGTAAAGGTAAACCGAAAAAAACAAAAGGTGTCCCCATTAACTTTCTAATCGTAGGGGAGTGAGGCATCAGAGACCTCACTTCTCCAGGGGCCACAATATTGAGAGCGGCTTCCCTCTCCTCTCCCTCGCTGCTTTACCTTCCCTGACCCTAAAGAAGGCAGGTACGAATTTACAGCTGGGTGAACTTAGGGGACTGTACTGAAGCCAAGGCGCACAAACGGTCACCCATCCACATGGTAATCACGCTCGATGCTGATTCACTTTAGCTTGAGGAAAGCGAGTGCTCTGACCACCGAGCTATCCTGTCTCTCACTGCCTGTAGGCCAAAAAAAAAGGGAAAAAAAAGAAAAAGAACCCCCACCATTTTCGGTTCCTAACCTTAATTTGATCAGCAAACCTCCTCAAGGAAAGCCCTAGGGCTCAGACAAGGAAAAACACATTTCTGGAAGGGGGCAAAACCCAAGAGAGCAGCGAGGAACCCTAAGCGACAATTTATCTACCCTTCATTTCCCTCCAGGTATTTTCGTGATGTAGTCACGGCAAGGGGAGGGGTGGTGGTAGGGGTTGGAGGGGGGAGGGAGGGGGCTACAGCAATTAAAGATGCTTGAATAGTAGGAGAGGCAGCTATGGTTTCCCGCAATGGTCAGGGATGCTTAAGGACCGGTGAATCTATTCAGTGAAAAAAACAACCCCAGTAAACTAAAGTGGTACACGCACGTCACACGAACATCTGAACTGGCCAAGATTTGTCCTACAGGGAACAGTACAAGGAGGGAGACGAAGAAGAGGCAGACAGAGAAAACGATGGGAAGACAACATCAGAGAGTGGACTGGCCTTGAGTTGCTACGGAAAGCAGAGGACGGCGGGGAGTGGAGGAAGCTGGTTGTAAATTCTTCATTGGTGCCACACCGGTTCACGGGACTAGGGGATAGGTGAAGGCGAAGGATGGAGTACAGGAAACGGTGTGCGTGTTTAAGTACGAACAGGTATATTATAGGCATGTGAAGCATTGAGAGTACACACACACACCAGACACGAGTGCGCGCACACGCACGCACGCACACACACACACACACACACACACACACACACACACACCACACACACACACACACACACACACGCACGCACGCCACACACACACCACAGAAGACGATTCAATGGTAAATGATGCAATAATTTTGTGTCTTGTATAATCATTACGAAATTTTTTTCTTAATAGTGGTTTGATGAAAAAAAAGAAAATGCTTTTGCTTATTCAATGTACCTTTGGGAATAAAAATTTTTGGGAATTGATTTGACGACTTGATTTGGGACAGAGAGACAGGAGAGAAGACTGAGAGAGAGCGGGAAAATTTAAAACTGGTGACTAACAGAAACAGTCCCCTGTGTTTAAGTTTTGAAATTTTTTGGGCCCTCCTTTCCCTTCCCGGGCACCTCTGGCCTACTCTTCCAAAAAAATGGAAAAACGGGAACCTTTTTTATAGCCCATCCGAAGGATTTTAGGGAAGTAGAGTCGGCAGTCATTTTAAAATTCAGGGGAAAAAATACCCCCTTAAACGGGTTTCCCGAACCCGGGTCAGCAACCACAAGGCATTGCGAAAACGCTCAAACCAAAACAAGGTTACCCCCGCCCTGTAACAATTCTTTTTTTTCCACATCTCCATCACATAAACGTCATCGTCTCGTCGTCGTGGGTCGTGGTGTCGTGGTCGTCTCATATCATCATCATCCATCATAATCACATCATCATCTTTCATCATGGCCCATCATCATCATAATCAACATATATCACATCATCATCACCCTTTCATCATTTTCATCTTTCATCTTCATCAATTATCTCATCATCTCTTTTTTCCCATCATCCCTCTCACCCATTTTTTCCCTGGTAAAAGAGGAATGTAGCGAGCCTTGGCGCATATGGAAACCCCAACGTTTTTCGTTAAAGGATGAATAACCCAAAGTTTTGTTTACAGGTGGTGGACAATAAAAATTAAAAATTTTAAATTCCACTCGGAAAATTACCTAATTGTTTTTTCTTTCTATGTATTTTCCCTAAAAATTTTATTTTCCCAAAATTTATTAGTTAATTGAAAAATTTTTAAAAAATAAAATTGATTTTTTTTTTAAAAAACGTTTGGGAAAGGAAACCATCTCTTGTTCTTTAAAAAAAACTAGAACTTCATGATGACGACGGGAAAGAAAAAGGGAGAAGAAAAGAAAGGGCAAATGATAGGAAAAAAAAAAATAAAAAAAACCCAATGCCGACCCGATGGGCAGCCCTTTTAAAGCCCAAGGGTAAGCCGATTACCAGTCAATTTTCCCAAACGGGACAAATCGACCACCCAACCAATTGTCAAAAAAAAAACAAAAACTGTCCATTTAAACAAAAAAAAAAAGTAAAAAAGAAACGCACATGTCAAATCAACAACCACCCCAAACCAAAACCAGACCCCCCCAAACCCAAACAAAACCAAAAAAAACCAACCAAATAAAAAAAAACCCAAAAACCAACCCAAAATAACCCAAACCCAAACCCAAACCAACCAAACCAACTCAACCCAAGAAGGGCCAAATAAATCCAAACCAACCAAGCCAAGCCAAATGAAACTAAACCAAGCCAACCCCAAACCCAAAAACCAAGTCAAACCAACCCCAACCCAAGCCAACCCCAAAAAAAACCCAAACCAACCCAACCCAACCCAAATAAAACCCAAAAAAACCCAAGGACCCAACCCAACCCAAAACCCAATTCAACCCAAACCCAAGCCAAAAAAAACCCAAAACCCCAACCCAACCCAAACCCAAAACCAAAAGGGAAACCCAAAAAACCCAAAGCCGACCCAAACCCAACCCAAACCCAAAACTCAACCCAAACCAACCCAAAAAAACCAAAACCCAAAAACTAACCCAAACCAAAACCCAACCCAAAAAAAACCCAATCAAGTCAAACCAAAACAAAATAAACCCAATTAAACCCAACTAAAACCAAAACCAAACTGACCCGAACCAAACCAACCCAAACCCAAAGGGCCAAACCCAAAAGCCAGCCAGAGCAAAATAAGGAAAGCCAAGCTAAATCAAGCCCAAATTAAAAAAAAAAACCGGGTTTTACACAAAGGAATTTAAAAAACCACGACTTTTCCCGGGAGGAAAAAAAGGACAATTTTTGAATAGCAGCATTTCCCAAAGTTTCTTTTTGTTAGATGAAACTCAAAAGTGTTACGGTTTCCCTTTTTCAACTTTCAAAAACCTAAATTTTTGCATGTAAAACAACCCCTCTTTCCCCCATTGAAATCAGCTGCCCCCTTGTTCACTGAATTAAAAAGAGAATTTTTCAAATTTTTTAAAGGATTTTTTTGTGTTCTAGTCTAAATTCTCTTCTCTCTCTCCCCCTTCTCTTTTATCTCTCTCTACTCCCCTCTCTCCTCCCCTCTCTCCCCCCTCTCTCTTTTCTCTCTCTCTCTCCCCTCTCTTCCCCTATTTTCTAGGGGGAAGAAAATACTTTAATTAAAAGGCCCCCAAAACCCTATGATGTACGTTTTTTTTTAAACCCAGGTAAACATTTTCCCCTTTGTTTTTATCCCCGTATTATCAAGTTTTCGGGCATAACTGATAATGTTTTTTCTGTACCCCCCCCTTTTTATAAAAATTTGGGATGATCTTTTCATTTAAGGGTGAAATGAAAACTGTGTTTTGGGACAACTATCCTTAAAATTTGAACCTAGTGGGTTTATAGATGTATAGGTTTTTTCGGGTAACCAATATTGTAGAATTTTAGATAGGTGCTGTTTAAAAAAGGATTTTTTTCCCTTTTTTCTTTTCTATTTTTTGGGGCCAAAGGGCCAATGTGAAATTTAAAATCATTTCGAGTTTCAGAGAGAGTTTCTCACTGTTTTCCTCAAACATTTATTTGAAAAACTGTTTACGATTTGAAATATCAATATGGATGTTTTTCTTAAATACCCTTTTCCCTCTCTATGTTTGGGGTTTATGTTGTTTTAAAGGTTTATAATCAGTGTCTTTGAAATTCAGTCTAAATTGTTATTTGACAAAATCTTTTTTTATGAGTTCCCCTATCTATTTTTGGTGTGTATTTCTTTTTTTAAAGTCAATTCATTATTTTTTTGTGATTTTTTTTTCCCAGTGATATAATAAACCATTTTCCCATCCTGACCCAAAAAAACAAATGTATTGTGGCCCAAAGGGGCCAATGTACTTTTAAATCATTTCGGGTTTTTCAGGGGAGATTTTCAGATTTCCCTCTCTCTCTTCGTGAAAGTGCTTTTTAGACAAAAAAAAAACCCCCGGAAAAACCAACCCCACACGCACACAACCCACACGCGCGCGCGCGCGCGCGCCCAAAACACACACAACACCGCAAGTCTCTCTCCCCCAAATAGATTTTTGTGAAACTTTTTTTTTTTTTAAAAAAAAAGACAGGAAGGGGGCCCAAATGAAGGGAAAAGAAAAAGGGGGAGGAATTCCCCCCCAACCCAAAATTAATTGGTGAGTTTGGGACCCCGAAAATGTTTTGGGGTCAAAAAGAAGTGGAGGACATTTGTCACGGTTCGGGAATCTTCCCGCCCAAAGGAAAACCCAAAAAAGCAGCAGCAGAAAGCAGCAGCAGAAGCAGGGGGTTGAAAAAAGCAGGATGAAATTTTCTTTATTTCTTCTCTTGAGCATTTTTGGGCAGACGCAAAAACTCGCTTTTAAAAACATGTATAAAAGGACCCCGTGGGTTTTGGGATTAAATGTGTGTGTATGTGTGTGTGTGGTGAGTGAGTGAGAAGGTTTTGAGTTTTTTTTTGTGTGTGTGGTGTGTGTGTGGTGTGAGAGGAGAGAAAAGGAGAAGAGAGAGAGAGAAGAGAGAGGGGAAGAGAGAGAAGAGAGGGGGGAAAAGAGAAGAGAGAGAAGAGACGAGACAAAAGGGACAGGAGAGGGTAGAGGAGCCCAGGGGGGAAAAAGAGAGCCCCGGAGAGGGGGAAATAGGGAGAGCAAAACAAAGGGAGAGACAGAAGACAGAGAGCAGACAGAGACAAAACAAAAAAACATGGGAAGAGGAGAAAATAGAGATAAAACATGGGGGGACAGGAAAACGGTGTACGTAAACGTATTTTGCGCACGCACAGGGAATGAAACACTAGTTGTTCGGAGTTTGTTGGGCATGCAGCCCTGACCCCTTATTTTGTTTTTAGGGAGTTTCCCCCAAAAAAAAATATAAATCACGACTGTCTGGGGGATTCTGTGGTTGGATTTTCCTCTCTTTCTCACGGGTCATTTTGGGCCCCTCCCCTCCTTTTTTTTCCCATCCGTAAGACCTTCTTTTTTAAATTGTCTCTGTTCCCTTCCTTTATCTCTTTTTCCCCAAGAAAAAAAAAAATTTGAGGGCTCTTTTTCCCAAGTGTTGAAAATGTTTAACTGTTCTGCTTTATCGCGACTGCAGGGGAGTGCCCTTGCGAAGCTGAAGTGGAAACAGAACGCCCGTTCACAGAAACATGGCCATCATAACTTTTACCTTTTTTTTTACATTCACTTTGGGTGTACTTGTTGACAAAAGCTTTTTTTTTGGGGGTTGCTTGGAAAAAATAAAAAAGCAGAATTTTTTGATTCTCAGCACAAACCCAAATTTTCCAGTTTAAAAAAATTTAAAGATCTAAAAATGTAGAAATTTTTTTTAAAAAAAAAAACAAACCAAACCAAAAACAAAAAAACAAAAACAAAACCCCCCCCAAAAGGAAAGGGTTTGGGAAAAAGGGGCCCCAAAACGTAGGATTTTATGGGGGAGGGGGTTTTTTTGCTTTAATTGAATTTTCTTTGAAAAACGATGGCTTGTTTGGGGTTTGGAAAAAGAGGGAATGCAAAAAGAATGATCAATTTTACTGAGCTTCAAAATTTTCCCCCTTTTTTTCGAACCTTTTACCATTTTTAAACAACTCTTTCCCCCCTTAACCCCGCTCACTCCAACCCCTTTTTTTTCCCATTTCATCATCATCTTTTTCATCATTTATCATCTCGCAGCAGCAGCAGCAGGCAGCAGCAGCAGCCCGCAGCAGCAGCAGGGCCCCGGGAGCAGCAGCAGCAGCAGCAGCAGCAGCAACAACGGGGCCGGGGGGCGGCGGGGCAAACAGAGGAGCAGCAGCACAGCAGCAGCAGTAGAGGAGCAGGGGCGCTTTAAAAAACAGCGATGACGAAAGACGGGCGACGACGACGAAAGATGATGAAAGGGTGAAAGATTGATGAAGATGATGATGATGTGATAATGAAAGAGACGGGGACGAGGGGGGGCGAAAGACGAGATGACGATGACAATAAATTTAAATTACCCATCTGGTTTTTTTAAAACTATGGTGAGCCCCCCAGTTGGTTCGGCTCCTAGCAACATTCAGCCCCAAATTTCCCCTTGATTCCATGCCCGGTGCAAACATTCAGACTGAGGCTGCTTGCTCTTTTTTGTAAGGCCCCGGGGAAGGGGTTTCCCCAAATTTTAGGTACCCCTAGTACCAAATGGTTTCTGGTTTAAGCCATTTTGGGGTTGCCTGCTGGGCTTATGGCACAAACCCCCAAGGGTTTCATTCTAACACGAAGAGACAGCAACCAGTTTGAATACAATACTTCAAATCATACTGATGATATTAGGTGGGAAAAAATTTTAGTCTGTGCCCCGGGAAAAAAAACCCCCCAAAACTCCCCGAAAAGGGCAAATTTTTAAAACCTAAGTGTGGAATACAAACCGGGATCCCCCTTTCCCCGTCTCCCATTTCCCCAATCAGTCTTCCCCCCCCCCCCCAAACCCCCCTTAACCCCCCCCCCTTTGTACCCCCATTTTTCCTAACCCCCCCTTTCCCCCCCTTTTCATAACCCCCTTAAACCCCCCCCGTAATAACCCTCCTTACCCCCCCCTTTTTACCCAATTTTCCCCCCAACCCCCCCCCCCCCTTTTTACCAATTATCCCCCCACCCCCCCCCCCTTTTACTTATCCCCCTCCTAACTTAAACCCCCCCCTTTCCCCCCCCCCTTTTCCCCCCAAACCCCAAAAACCTCCTAAAACCCCCCCCACCCTTTTTTCTAACCCCCTTCCCCCCTCCTAACTAAAACCCCCTTACCCCATCTACCTTTCCCCCCTTTTACCCCATCCCCCCCTAAAATAACCTCCTTTCCCCCCCCTTTCTAACCCCCCAAAAAGCCTTCTTTTTTACTAATTTTCCCCTTCCCCCGATTAATTTTTTAAATTTTAAAAAAAAAAAAACCCCCGAAACAGACAAACTTCTTTTTCCCAAAACGGGAGAATTACAATTAGGGGAAACCCTTTGAGATCACAAATAACTAACTCAAAACGGGGCAGCTTCTTTATAATTTTTTAAACCCAAACATTTTTAAATGCAAATTTCCAAAAATTTTTAAAAGGGGTGTTTTTTTTTCCTGTTCAAAAATTTAAAAAAAATAATTGGGCTTCATTTCCCCTCATTTTTTCCCGAAAAATTTTTCCAGACAGTAAAACAGCAATGTTACAATGTCATAATAAATACCTGCTTTTATTTTTAGAGGGTGAAAGTTTTTTATCAGACTACTAACAATTGCAAAACAATAACAAAGGGGAATTTAAAAGTTTTAATACTTTTTTTGTTTTTATTTAAGAAAGCCTGTAAAGGGGGAAATAATAATGACATGGGAAAAACTCTAAAATAGTGTTTTTTTTTGCAAAACGAAAAAAGTGTTAACAAATTTTATATACACGAAAACAAAAATGCAGCGAAAACAGTGATCACTTTTTAAAATATCTGGACAAAAACCACCTAAAAAATGAAAAAGTTACACGTGCAGGTTTCAAATTTTAAATTTAAAAGAAAATAGAATAAAACCAAAAAAATTTGTGTCACACTACATTTGGTGTCCTTCTTTATTTCATTCCTGTTTCCCCTTTTTAGAATTTTGTTTTGGGTTTTAATAATTACGAAAGCTTTAAAACCGCCCCAAAACCCTACCTAGTTCAAAACCAAGATTTTTTTTCCTTTTATCCCCATACCTGTCCCCGCCTTTTAAAAAACCCAAAAATTTCCCTCACCCCGCTGAAATGTTTAAAAACCCCGTGGTGGGGAAATTTTGTGTGTGTGTTTTTTGTGTTTTGGTTTTTGGGGTTTCTGGCGTGTGTGGGGTGCGTACATTTGAAAATTTTTTAGAAATTGTTAATCATTGTTGGTTGCATGTGTAGGGGGGATTGAAAGAAAAGGTTGAATTTTTTAAAAAAAAGAAATAGCGCTCTTTTAAATTTTCCCTTTTTTAATTTTTATTTTTACAGGGAAAGGGGGATTTAATTTTTTTTTATTGCTTTGTACGATATTGCAAAAATAACCCCTTTGGGGGTTTAAAAAAAAAAACTGGATGCTATAAACCCTTTCTTTGACAGGGAAAACCCAACCCCTTAAGTAAAAGATACGGGAAAGGGTATGTTAAATTTTTTATTTATTTTTATCACTTTTAAATCACGGAGATTTTTCGGTTTAAATTCGGGCTGCTCTCCCCGGGGGGAGAGTGCGTTGCCCAAGAGCGCCCCCCACCCCTTTTTTTTTTTTTTTCCCGTTGCAACGAATTTTTTTTCCCTTTAAAAGAGAGGCCTTTTTTTTTACGAATTGCCAGGGAAAATTCTTGTTGCCGTGGGTTCTTTTTTGTGGGGCAAAAAATTTTTTTGAAAAAACACGGGACCTGGTTTGTCGTTTTCATCCGAAAGCCCAGTGCCCAACCCCATTTATGGTCTAATGGATTGGGGGGAAAAATTTGGGTTCCAAAAAGGGATTTCAAAAAAACAATAAAATTGACCCCGGGCTTTTTCGCTTTCCAAAACAGGCGCGTTAAACCCCCTTTGAAACCATATGGTTTTCATAACCCTTTCCATAAATTTAAAAAATGTACCCGTAAATTGTTTCCCCTAAAAAAATTTGTGTGTGATGGGCAATGGGGTCTGTATTTAAAGTTAGAAAGTGTGTGTGTGTGTGTGGGGTGTGTGGGGTGTGTTGGTGTGTGTTTTTTTGGTGTGTGTGTTGTGGTGTGTGTGTGTGGTGCAAGTGTTAAAAAATAGTTTGAATCAATGCTTTTTATTTGGTTTTCAAGGGTTTCAGGCCCCTTAAAAATTCCCAAACTCTCATTCATCATCATATATTCGTTACAATGAAGTCAAAAAAAAACTTTAAAGTAGGGCGATTACAACTGAAGGCAGGTTTATACATATCATAAAACTAGAAAGACACAAAAATGCTACATTTCATATTTGGGTTAAAAAAATTACCCAAAAAAACTTTTAAAAAAAAATGTCACGAGGAAAACACTACAAACAAGCACGCACCCACTTACCCCAAAACCCTACAAAAACAAAACACAACACAACACACCCCCACACACCCACAAAAAACAAACCCACAACCCCACACAGAAAAAATTTACAAAAATACAGATAAAAAATTTGGGTTTTTGCACGACCTACGCAAAAACGCACGAACGCACGTGTGTGCGTTTTGCCCAAAAAAAACCCCCGCGCACCATACATATACACCCATGGGATGAAAACAATGTTTTAAAAAACCATTGACAAGAACAATTATTTCACAAAACACACCCCACAAAACCACAACACACACACCTTTTATTGGGCGTCATAAAAAATGACAATAGGGCAAATTAAATTTAGAAAAAAAAGTAAAAACAGGTAGTCATCGTCGTTGGGAATTTTTGAATTCGAATTTTATTAAAAAGGCACAAAAAAAATTTTTTCTTTTTGTTTGTTTTGCTGTTGGGGCACGAAAACAAAAAAATGAAATTTTTTGGAAACAAAGCATGGGAAAGGGGTCGGCCAAAAAGGGCAGTTGAAAACGGACAATGCCCATATTTCAGAAAGATTGGATTTCTTTTTTTTTCTCCCCTTTTTGTTTAGCAATTTTGGCCATTTTGTTTTTTAAAAATAAAATTTTTTGTTCCCAAAAAATGAAAGCAAAAATTAGAAAAAACCTTCCCAAACTAAGCCCTTTTAAAACAAGGAAAGAATTTGTTTGTCTACAAACAATGAGTTCAGTTTCCTCAGAAAATACACTCGTTGTTGTCCTTTTTTGACAATAGCGTCAGTGTTAACGTCCCAGTTTCACTTGGGGTCAAAAACAGTTCCCAGATCATCATCATTATTATTATTATTATTATTATTATTATTATTATTATTATTATTATTATTATTATCATTATTATTATTATTATTTTATGTTGTTTATTGCCCTCCGACCACGAAGGCCATATTAAGACTGTCACCTCATTAAAATGTAGCTTCAATAACTATAACGGTTTTCATCTCATATTTAAGATCAAGACATCCTAATCCCTTCAAATATCCAACAGGTCAACCTGAAAAACAATAGCATTAATTCTTTCATCACAAAAAGCTAATAAAACCAGGCCATGCCAAGAATATCCTGAATTTATCAATTCCCCCAGAAAACAACTTTTCCAGTGGCAACTGTCTCTGAGGTGTTAAGTCATGCTGCATACGAACGTTGCTCAACTGTATTTAGAGTTTTTGACACGTTCTATTTGCCTGATAATACTTTCATTCTATTTTATGCCAATATTAACTCCCCCTTACAGTTATGTTCCTTTTTATTGCCTGAAATTGCTTAGCAGTTTAGATTGAAGCAACCATTTTTATAGGAAATTGTAGAAATTAATGTTTCTCAGTCTAGAACAAGCACAGGATGAAAGGAAATGATTTTGGACATCACTTTTTTCTTGATTTCTGAACAGATAGTTATAGGAAAAAAGACACCTTTAAAGTTTGGAACTGTCAAGTTAATAATAGGTTGTAAAAGTGTGACAGGAACAGCTTTAGCTGTGAGTTAAGAAATTGTGATCTCTACAGGGATCACCTCCTAACTTGTAATTCTTCCAGCTTTGGAGGAGATGTGTTGTCTTTCTTCCATTGTTTGTGGAGAGAAAGGGATAAAGGCTAGAGTAAAAGGTGGGTGGGAGGGGGTAGGATGGGATAAGGGATGGGGAAGAAGTGTAGGGAAGAGGGATTGGATGGGTAGTGGCTGGGGATAAGGGAGGGGAGGGGGGGGGTAGGGAGGGGATAGGGAGGGAGGGGGATAGAGGAGTGGTTGGGAGAATGAGAGGAGGGGCCGTGGGAGAGGGTAAAGAACAGGCTGGTAGGGGATAAGGAAGGGGGGGGGGGAATATAGGGGAAGAGATGAGGTGGGTGCAATGGAAGGGGTGCATAAAGAGGGAGATAGCTAAAGGGAGGATGAGGGAAGGGGTCATTTTGGCTGGAGGGGTTTGTTAGAATATTGGCAGTGGCAACTTTTTATAAGCTAGGAAGTTCTTTATTAGGTATGCAGCCACTTAAAGCTTTCATTACGCTTTATCTTATGTGTTTAAATTTGTGGGCAGCAGTGGATTTGGAGGTAGGTTGAAGGAGGAAGTAGGGGTAACTTAGGGTGGAAGAATGGGTAGAATACCGAGGTAAGGAAGGGGGGAATATATATTCTTTTAATTTATTCTATTCTTTTATATCGAGGATAATGGAATAGGCATTTATATGTTTTTTTACCTCCAGTCCCTGTGTGTATGTGGTTTTGTAAATTATGTCATCTGTTCCCACTGAGGGGGGAGGGAAGAGTTCAGGTGAGGGGTAGGTTAGGGGGAGGAGGTAGAATAGGGGAAGGGAGGGGTAGGTTAGGGGGAGGAGGTAGAATAGGGGAAGGAAGGGGTAGGTTAGGGGGAGGAGGTAGAATAGGGGAAGGAAGGGGGAGGTTAGGGGGAGGAGGTAGGGATAGGGGAAGGAAGGGGGAGGTTAGGGGGAGGAGGTAGAATAGGGGAAGGAAGGGGGAGGTTAGGGGGAGGAGGTAGAATAGGGGAAGGAAGGGGGAGGTTGGGGGTTATGTCCATATATCTTAAAGTATCAAATCAAATTCATGGGGAACAGACGGTCAATGTGGAGTTTCCCATACCAGACATACCCGATATCCCTGTGTTAACTGCTAGACTATTGGTTCGTTCGGAAGTCATCATCCTCTCCTGAAGTAGTCCGTAATTTTGCCTTGTATTTATATAAAGCATTTAAGCTTAGAGACCTTGTTATGTCGTGATAATCATTTTTATCATATGCAATCAGCCTGTATTCACTTTTTCTTTCAAATTTTTGATCTTACTACATGTGTTGCAATTATCGTATCATGCCTTCATAAGGGGCCTTGGCCTATAAATGAATAAACAATCCGAATCGGAATCCGAATCTCTCTCTCTTGCTCTCACCCACCCTCTCTTCTCTCTCTCTCTCTCTCTCTCTCTCTCTCTCTCTCTCTCTCTCTCTCTGGGGGGGGGGGGGGGGCGCTGAACTGTTTTCATCAGTGATAGACGTGTTTAAATTAGCTCTGATAATTTTGCCAAATTAGTATCCATAGTGACTGTGTACTAATCTGTGTGTTGGTACATAGATTCATGAAGAATCATGCCGTCTTCTCAACTAGATTTTCGAGTGAGATGTGGATGCTTTGTGCCAGTCTTTCTTAATTTCATGGCGAAGCGGGTGAAAAAATGTGTCGCCATGCGCTGTAAGACATTACACCTCAGAAGCATGACAGGCGGTGTCATGGTAGGTTGCCTCCTCACCTATTTCTTCTGGGGGGCGTTTTTACTGCAATGTGGAGATGTCGAGCAAAACCCAGGGCCGACACGCAAGGACAGCACGCGCCAGACCTTGATGAGTGACAGCCGAAGAGTCAGCACTGACAAGACGCCAGCCACTACACCGACAGCCTCCAAGCCAGCTGCAGAACCCTCTCTTCAGGATGTCATCTCTATGCTACAAGAGCTGAAAAAGGACGTTGCAGAAGTGAAAGGAGACATCAGGGAGATCCGGGATTGCTGTACTGCTCTGCGGGAGGAGATTCAGTCACTGAAGGAGGAAGTGGCTGACCTACGTCGGGAAAATGAGGAGCTGAAGAAGAGAATGCAGGACATCGAGCGTAAAACAGACGACCTTGAAGGGCGCTCAAAACGAAACAACCTGATTTTTTACGGACTTTCTCGCAGAGAAAATGAAACGCCAGCAGATTGTGCAGGGATCATCAATGACCTCATCGTGGATACTCTGGAGCTGACTGGTGGGTTCCAGTTCGACAGAGTCCACCGCCTCAACAAGAAGTCCAATGCACCAATCATCGCCTGCTGCACCTTCTTCAAGGACAAAGAGAAAATCTTGAAGGCACGACACAAACTGAAAGGCAGTGACGTGTTCCTGGGGGAGGACTTCTCCTTACGTGTCAGGGACATCCGGAAGAAGCTGTCCCCTCACCTGAAGAAGGCCAGGAGTGAAGGGAAACACGCCACCATGATCCACGACCATCTCCTCATCGATGGAACCAAGTTCTATCTAGGTGAGGGGGATATCCTGACGGACACTTTATAAGGGGGTGGCCTGCCCAGTATGACACCGGTAGCACGGCAAAGGTGTGCACGAGAAAAACGTGGTGAACAGACGAACAGGGACAGGACTAGTGACGGGCACACTGTGAGTAGCGCAGCATCGCTGAATGTAAACAGGGGTTTCGTGGTGGCTCAGGGGTGGGGAGAAAATGTAAACAAACTGGGGTTAAATTTTTGTAACACTGTTTCAAATGTTATTCATCGCGATTTCGATGAGTGTACTGATGATTGTACAAATATTGTAATTGAAAACACTACCATTTTAGCAAGA
>JAQIHA010000211.1:0-14820 GCA_028751875.1 Rapana venosa | reverse complement strand
CATTTTGACTAACTAAGGGAAAAGGCAGTATTACAGCTTGAACAAGGTTTTTTTTTCAAAAGTTAAAGAAATAACGCCCCAACCACTTTTTTCAAAAATTGTGATGATTAGATACAGCACCATATTGCTTTATTATGCTGCTGAAATATGGCGGGGGTCAAACAGATTTTTTTAGATCATATAGAAAAAGGTCCTTATGATGGCTTGTAAAGAGCTTTCTGGGTGTTCCATTAAAGACTCCTAATAGAATGGTATATGGAGACCTTGGAAGATATCCATTATACGTGAATTATTCATGTAGCCTGTGTGAGATATTGGTGCAAATTGTTAGGAAATAAATATTGAACGTTTAACTCGCAAATATTATCAAATGTTATTAGAACTGACATCTGTGGTTAAACAATCAATGTTGGGTCTCAAAAGTAGAGGGGAAAGTTTTTGTGCGCGCAATAGGCTATATCATTTTATTTGGGCTTCAACAAGATGTTGGGAGTTAGATGCAAACTTTTCTTAGCCACTTTCTATATAGAGGCTTGTCTGATATGTTACAATTAAGAATGGACAGGAAACTATTAGAGATTCGCGATAGTTAGGATACCAGCGCTTTTTCGATCATATTTAGACCCATTTTTGAAAAAAAGAACAAGTACATTCGTTTACTATTAGATATGATTTGATATCGTTGGTTTTGTTGCCTTTACTCACAAATAGTTTAAGTTCTCCTTTAAATAATAATGTACATTCGATATTAGCATATCATTTACGAGAACTCAAATACTGTCCATTTAGCTTTAAATCAGATCAGATGAAATTGAACAGCCATTTTGTGTTTATGTGTAATGCATATGACGATCGATATAAGAAAAAAATTCCCTAGCGATTTTGGTACTCTTCTCTACGTTGCTTATCAGAGCCAAAAATGCCACTCTCAGATATAGTTAATAGTGTATCTAGATATGTTTTCTTGTACTGATCGAAGGACCAGATGATACATGTTGATTCTGTCATTTGGAACATTAATGTTTGCATGTTTCACTTATACTGAATTGTTCTGTGCCTTTATATATGGTTTTTTGTGTGTTTTTTTCAATGTAAATGATTTCCGCTTTCTTATGTTCTGTAAAGTTTCTAAGTGATGTATCTTTGCTCTATGGTGATCTGTACATCACTTGTTATGGAGGTTTATTGATATTCAGTAAGTTTTCTGCTTTCAAAGTGGGTCAACATTATAATTTAAATTGGGAAGGAGACTGATTGCTTATCTAACATATTTAATGACTTTTTACAATCGTTTAGGATGCTGCACTAAATGAATCATTCCGTTTCGTTTTCATATACTGAACAGCACATGTGGGGGGTTATTGTCATTCGGTTGGATTGATTGTTTTTTATTAAAGATTGCATTGCTGT
Source organism: Rapana venosa (assembly GCA_028751875.1). Taxonomy (NCBI): domain Eukaryota; kingdom Metazoa; phylum Mollusca; class Gastropoda; order Neogastropoda; family Muricidae; genus Rapana; species Rapana venosa. The sequence continues at coordinate 13,410 of JAQIHA010000211.1, read as the reverse complement.
CTTAGACATGTTCACAGTAAGCATAGATTCATAAACTTAGGTCATTATTTCGGACGTTTTTTTTTCCGCATTTACTTCTCTCGTAAGTTATGCTGGTGCTTGGGTGACTCAAAATGGAATGAATATTGTGAGCGTTACAAAGCTTACCATGTTATAACCAATGTTGTGGACAGGATAACGATGTTGTACATATAGAAGTGAAGCTTTTCAGCTGATTCAAAATTGTTTTTGTATTGCGGAAATCATTGTACTTTCCATTGCATACCCCCCACCCCTCTTCCCATCACTTCCTTTTGTTGTATTGTGGCTAAAGGCCGAAATTACTATTAACTATTTTAGAGTTCAGAAGTTCTCTGTCTCTCTCTCTGTCTATCTCTCTCTATCTCCCTCTCTCTCTGTCTCTCTCTCTCTCTCTCTCTCTCCTCTCTTTCTCTCTCTTCTGTCTCTCTCTCCTCTCTCTCTCTCTCTCTCTTCTCTCTCTCTCTCTCTCTCTCTCTCTCTCTTCTTCTCTTCTTCTATCTCTCTCTTTGATCGTGCATGCATGGTGCACACACTTGTTTTGCCTTTCTGCACCCCGATACATGTATATGTTTCCCTTGTAAGTTGTGCGTGTGTGTGAGTGGTTTCTGTATTCATTTGTTTCATTGTAGTTTTCAATTTATTCTCCTTTCTTTTATTTCGAGGAATAATGGAATTAGCACACGTGCGCCCTTTCTTTACATTCATGTCACCTGTGTGTTATTGCAGGTTTTTCTAAAAAAATTTTCGTCAGTTTCCCATCGCCACATAATGGCCAACTCTTACGAAAAGCGAACGAAACATGTTTTTTGAACGTTGTCCGCGAGATGTTCATACACCACGCCACGCACGCACGCGCGCACGCACACACACAAACACACGCGCTGCGCGCGCGCACGCAGACACTGACACACAAACTCGCCAGACACACCCACACACACAACACATTCTGGCATGATGTCCTTGTCTATAGCACGTCTCTTCTAAGAACTTCACGTCCGATTTTACTGTAACAAATAAACTGAAAATGGATTTTGTCTCTTTGCTTGTGTGTGTATGTCTTCTACTACATCTCTCTCTCCTTCTCACTCTGTCACTTCTCTCTCTCCTCTCCTCTGTTCTCTCTCTCCTCTCTCTCTCATCTGTCTCTCTCTCTCTCTCTCTTCTCATCTCTCCTCTCTACTCTATATATATTATATATATATATATATATATATATTTATATATAATATGATGTGTAGGTGTGTAGGTAGGTAGGCAGATAGATTGTATAGATATGTGACACATACTTTTTTTCTTTCTTTTTTCCTACATCTGTGTGTATATGTTCCCCGTGGGACTCCCGGGGTATGCTTGCAAAGCGAGCATTGCAAGAATAGGATCCCTGCCTCCAACCAGGCCATGTCGTAAGAGGCGACTAAGGTGGAACCCTTCCTCCAGGTTGGGGTTGGGACAGGGCTAACAACCCTGTCCCGTAAAAAAAAGAGAAGTTACGGAAACAGCAACAGAGAAACATTTTACTTTTGCGTGCAAAGGACCTCCGGGTCCAGTGAGACTCGTATGAATGCTGATGGCCAAAGCGAGAGGAAGCTCACAGCAGGATAAGGGAAGACCTGACACCACCAAAACTAAAGATCAGACTAGGACATTGGAACGTGAGAACGATGTATGAGACGGGAAGCTGGCACAGGTAACATTAGAGATGAGAAGATTCAACCTCCATGTCCTAGGAGTAAGCGAGAGTAGATGGACTGGATCTGGGAGAATGAGAACCACCACCGGAGAAAACCGTCCTCTACTTGGGAGAGATGACGACCAGCACCACGAGGGAGTTGCCATCATCCTCAAGAAAGGCGTTGAGCGATGCCTTATGGAGTGGAAGCCTGTCAACAGCAGACTAATGAGTGCGAGACTGAAGGGAAGGCACATCAACATCACCATCATCCAGTGCTACGCACCAACCAACAACAGCAACGATGAGAGCAAAGACAACTTCTACCACCAGCTGCAGACAGAGACAGAGAAGGCCCCACGCCATGACCTCATCGTCATCATGGGGAACCTCAACGCCAAGGTCGGAAGCGACAACACCGACTATGAGAGAGTCATGGGAAAACACGGAGTGGGGAACCGAAATGACAACGGGGAGAGACTTGTGGAGTTCTGCGCCATGAACAACTTAGTGATAGGAGGGACCCTCTTCACGCACCGGGACATCCACAAGCTGACTTGGACGTCGCCGAATGGAAGAGACATGAACCAGATTGACCATCTGATGATCAACGGTATATGTAGGACGATCTCTTCTGGATGTGAGAACCAAGCGAAGTGCGGATGTGTGGGATGTGATCATCCACCTGGTGACCGCAACAATCCAAATGAAACTGAAGAAGAACACAAGACCAACCACTCAAGTGCGATTTGATACCCAGGACTGAGAGGACACCAACGTGAAGTCTGCATTCATCAACAATCTGAGGAACAGATTCCACATCCTGCAGAAACATGACAGAACAGCATGACATAGATGCGACATGGAAGCAGATCTGTAAACTGTACACTGAGAGCAGCAAGGAGAGCATCGGTCATCAAAAGAAGAAGACCAACAATGACTGGATCCAACAAGAGACCCTCGATGCCATCAAAGAAGGAGAGAGAATCAAGACAGAGACTTATGCAAGTAAAGTCTCACGGCTACGAGAGAGGCAGGAAGAGTTGTACAGAGAGGCACAAGGAAAGTGAAGAGACTCGCACGCCGTGACAAGAGAGAAGCCATGGACCAGTGGCAGCTGAGGCAGAAGAGGCGGGGGGCCAAACTAGGAGAGCAAGGGAGAGTCTACAAGATCACCAAGAAAGTATTAACAAATTAAGAGGAGCGCTGGGGGACCAATCAGGGACAGACAAGGGAAACTGTTGACAACAGAGAAAGAGCAAGAAGAAAGATGGGCTGAACACTTCCAGGAGTTCTCAACTGACCACCACCTGACGAGACAGCCGACATCCCAGAAAACTACAAAATGACTTAGACATTGACGTCAACCCCCAACAAAGGAAGAGATAGTGGCTGCCATTCAAGACCCTCAAGAACGGCAAGTCACCAGGCCAGGACACCTTGGTGCCGAACTATTCAAGGCAGATTCTGAACTAGCAGCTGACATACTGCAACCACTGTTCACAGCTGCATGGAAGAACATGAGAAAGTACTGACGATTGGACCAAGGGAGTGATAGCGAATCCCAAGAAAAGAACCTGAGCGACTGCAACAACTGGAGGGGAAATCACCTTTTGTCTGTGCCGAGCAAGATTACTGGCCAAAGGTCATCATCAGAAGAATTTAGATGCTGTGGACGATGCACTGAGGAAGGAACAGCAGGGTTCAGGGAGCAACGAGGGATGTATAGACCAGATATTCACGCTCAGAAACATAATCGAACAGTGCAGAGTGGCAAAGACAACTGTATGTGAATTTGTGGACTTCGAAAAGGCATTTGACAGCATACACAGAGACAGCCTTTGGAGTATCCTTCGACACTATGGCATCCCATCGAAACTGGTACACCTTATCAAGAGCTTCTACGACAACTTCAGATGCTCTGTGGGCCATAGCAACACTGTCTTTTGAAGTCAAGACTGGAGTAAGACAAGGATGTGTGATGTCGGCAGTTCTCTTCAATCTGGCCTTTGATTGGGTGATGAGGAAGACAACAGAAGACACCCCAAGAGGGATTCGCTGGAGCCTGTTCTCAACACTAGACGACTCGACTTTGCGGATGACCGTGGCGCTGCTGTCACACACACACACCAACATATTCAGGAGAAGACCAGCAGACTCCATAACATTCGGACAGCAGTGGGGGCTTCGTATTAGCACCAAGAAAACAGAGACAATGTCGCTCAATTGTGAACACCCAGCCCCTGTGAAAGTGAATGATGGAAACTGACCTGGCCAGACAGACAAGTTCACATACCTTGGCAGCATCATCAAACCAGAGGGCGGCACAAAAGAAGACATCCACACAGACTGGGCAAGGCCAGAGTGTGTTTAGAGAGATGAACAATATCTGGGGATCAACCTCAGGTACAGCACACACACCAAACTGAAGCTTATACAGAGCTGTGTTGTATCTACGCTCATGACGGTTCTGAGTGCTGGGGATGTACGGAAGCGGATCTTACCAAACTTTGATCCTTTCACACGTATGCTTCGAAGAATCTCGGATCTTTTGGCCAGAGAAGATCTCAATAAGGACCTACCTATGGAGGTAGGCAAGATTGATATGGGACCATTCATTACCGCGAGGGTTTGGAAGTGGATTGGCTATCCTCCGGAGAGACCCACATTTCAATCACAAGAACAGCATTGCACTGGACCCAGAAGGAAGGAGAAGAAGAAAGAACCAATAAGCAACGTGGAGCAGAACTGTGGGAAAGTGAGATGGAAGGCCATGCAGCACTCTTGGGGATCAGTGACTAGGTTTTAGCCAGGTTAGGCAGGAGTGGAAGCACTTTGTTGCTGCCCTACACACCCCTGGGTTGTAATGGTGATGATGTGTGTATATGTTAATTTACAAGCGCGTACGCGTGAGTGTATGGGTGTGCGTATGCACGCGCGCGCTCTAAACGTATTGTCTCGCTAAAAGCATTTATGGGTTGTTTACGTCCAAAATGCTTTTGCAAAAGTGAGACAGGATTTGAGCTGTTTGTTCATGCTGTTAGAACCGGGTTGTGTTTTTTCTTCTTCTTTTTTCTGATGTGTTTCATTAAAGTTGCAGTTTTGGGTTTAGCTGATGGCAGCTGCGCTTGCAAATCGTTTTATCTCTGTCTGTGTGTGTGTCTGTCTGTGTGTCTGTATCTGTCTCTCTCTCTCTCTATCTCTCCTGTTGTATGTCTTTTTCTTTTCTCATTCTCTTGCGCGTGCGCGCAGCGCGTTATGTGTGCGCGCGTTTCGTTTGCATGTGAACACACACGCGCGCGTGTCATGTTTGTGTGTGTATTTGTGTGTGTGTGTGTGTGTGTGTGTGTGTGTGTGTGTGTTGCGTGTGTGTTGAGAGAGAGAGGAAGAAAGAAAGAAAGAATAATAATGTTTACATAATTTGCATGCATACTTATGAGTGATGTGTGAGGGCTGGTGCGTGTGTTTGTGTGTTTGTGTGTGTGTGTGTTGTGTGTTGCGTGCGAGCACGCGCGTGCACGCGCTCGTGTGTGTGTTTCTGTGTGAATGTATATGAAAGTGTATATCTGTATGAATGTGAGCATTTGTCTCTGCGCATGCGTGCACGTGAGTGTGTGTGCACGCATGCATTCACGAGCGTGCATATATGTTTGTGAACATTACGTGCGGGGTGCACATTCATGTATGCATGAGCTTGTGTGTACATATGTGACCGAATTCAATCTTTATTCCTTTCACCATCTTCATCCCACCCCCCTTCCCTTCCATATTATTCTACTCCCGAAGCTTTCTACATTTTATTTTATTTTGTTTTATTTCTTTTATATCGTGGATAATGGAATTAGCCTTATGTGCTTTTTTATCCAGTTGCCGTGTCAATACTGTTTTGTAAATTTTGTCATCTGTTCCACTGGCACACAATGGCCTACTCCTACAAAAAGCGGAACAAGGATTTAACTTGCGCACAATATGTTCTGGGGTACGTTTTGCACACGGGGGCTCGGTTTATAGTCTAATCAGAAAGTCTTTTGGGTGTAGAGTGGAAGTCTGCACTGAAGTGAAACCCCAGGGGAAAGTATCCCTTGAACAGGAATCAAACCGGGTCGTCAGATTGCGAGAGCAATGTTTCTAACCACTGGCTATCCCGTCCCCCCCCCCCCCCCCCCCCCCCCCCCCCCCCCCTCTCCTTTTTCCGTGTAGGTATGTGATTGTGTGTGTGTGTGTGCGCGGCGCTGCGCGCATTGTGCGTGTTATTTTGTTGTTGTGTATGGGGTTGATAGAAGATGAGAAATATACATTACGTGTATGGCTTTGAATTGATTGTTGTGTACTGTTGTGTGCGCAGTGCGTGCGCTTTTTTTGTAAGTATGTGCACATAGTATGTATATCTGGTGAATGTGTGTCATGGGCGCGACAGAGGGTGTATAATTAGGGGTGTTTAACGTTCAATACACGTTCTGTTTTAATATAGTATAAAGTTCAGTGTGTGATGTGGGTTGTTAGTTATTCCTGTTCTGGCTTACTGAAATAAATATTAACTTTTATGAAGCGCTTTTTTAATTTTAAGTATGCTAGTATATAAAAAGAGTACACACACACACGACATTGACAAAAGGACAAAGGACAGAGGGATGTTGTTGCCGGATGATTAATCAAATATACATTGCATGTTTTGGAAAATAAAGTTAGTATTTTGTGCATGTAGTTTATTTCTGCGGCATTGAAAACATTTAATTGTCGAGTGTTTGGTAAGAGGATTAAGTACTTCCAATGCAAGGAATGTGAAGAAGAAGGGAGAAAGGAGGGGGGTGGAGGAGAGAGAGTGAGAGGAGAAGAGGGAGGCAGAAAGAGGACAATTTCTATGTGGTGTGCATCCCAGATCTTGTGCAATATCAAAAAGGAGAGGAGAGAGAGAGGAGAGGAGGAGAGAGAGATGAGAGAGAGAGAAGGAAGAGAGTAGAAGAAGAGAGAAGAGAGGGAAGAGAGAGAGAGGAGAGAGGGAGGAGGAGAAGAGGGGAGAGGAGAAGAGAGGACAGGACTGATGTGAGGGTGTAGCCGAAATTTGTGCACATTGAGAGGGTGAGAGAGAGAAGGGGGGAGAGAGAGGAAAGGGGGATAGAGAGAAGGAGAGAGAGGGGGAGGGAGAGAGAGAGGGAGAGAGAGAGGGAGAGAGATGAGAGAGGGGAGAAAAGAGAGGGAGGGAGAGAGAGAAGGGGAGAGAGAGAGAGAGTGGAGGGAGAGGAGAGAGAGAGTGAGAGGGAGAGAGAGATAGGCAGACAGAGTGTAGCCGAGATCTTGCGCACATACTCTACACTAAACAGTCATTCATGAACAGAACTCTGAACAAAGGTCTTGGTCAAGCTTGTTTTATTTTTTTATTTTTCTTGTGGCAGATTTGTACAACATTTTATCAGAATTGTAGAACATTTCATCAGAATTGTAGAACATGTCAGATTTGTACAACATTTCATCAGATTTGTATGACATTTCATCAGATGTATATGACATTTCATGAAGGTTTGACAGCCCTGTGTTACAAGTCATTCTGCCATTTCCCTTTTCTATCAGCTGCGAGCCGGCTACCCAACCCTAACTCCAGCCTCTCTTTTTTGGCTGAAGGGGGAGGTAGGCTTTTCCCAATGCTCTGACCAGCAGCGACACAATGACAGACCCACCGACTTTTCGTTTGCTTTTGAATTTCTCATACCTTTTGAAAACCAATATACTACCAGAATGATTGTGTTCATTCCAGGATGGGTTTTAAAACACAAAAGCGTTTCAGTTCCAGCCGTGTAATCTTTACAGCCAGAAAGCGCAGACACCTTGAATGCGTAAGTGCAAAACAGCTCGTAAGTTTTGACACAGAAGTTGTGCAAACCTTGTATTTTTTTCTCAGGAAAGAAAGTCAGTTTGGGTAGCCAAGTGTCAGTGGTGTGTGCTCACCACTTAAAAAAACAAAAAACCCTACGAAACTTTTTCAGGTAATTCATCAATTTTTTACAGGGCTGTCAAGAAATACAGAAAAAAATGGATGCAATGCTGGTTACAACAAACATCTTTTTGCGTAAATCCTCTATCATCACATAATTATGATGTAGATTAAATCGGGTTGTAAACGTGTATTCTCAGCTTCATACATTTCCAGTCAGGCTATGTTGGAATAAAGAAAATCTGTAGCTACAATGGGCAATACACGTAATGCCAACATCATAACTTATCGTTTGGAATTAAAAAGAAAAAAGGCGTCAGCAGTAAACTGCTTCACTTTGCACTCAGTACTTTAAACGAAGTACCATCCAAAGAGACGAAGAAAAATAAGCACAAATTAAGGAAAAACTTGAGGCAATTAAGTCCAAGAAAACTATACATGTTTCAACACATAATGTCAAAGTTGTGAATGACAAGAAAACATTTCAAAAAAAGGCAAGTCCTTTAAATACAAGACTAGCTGTCCACCAGCATTGCTTGCTGAAAGGCACGTTTTTCTTCAGCTTGAACACAGTGATTTAAAGCTCCCACAATAAAAAAAAATACAGCCAAGTGTTTCGTACAACTGCTTGTACAAGTTTACGACCAACTATTCAAAAAAAACCCCCAGACTAAACTACATTTTCTAGTTTTACACAACCCAGTTTTCATTTAGGTTCACAGGTGAAAGCAATAAGACAGGCTGAACAAAAACCGACAACCTGTACCACACTGTATTATCACAGTGATCTGCTAGAATACAGTATTTCACACAATTTGCTACACTGGAATTTTTTTTACTGCAACATGTGAAATGGAAGTTTCATACTTGCAGAAAATTAGCACAAATGGACCTAACAGATGTCATACTAATCCATGAAAGCAGAAATCCATATAAAAATCTTTCACTTCAGTCTTGCCAATACAACCAGATTTTGTTGGGTTTTCTAGGCCTCCAACATTTACTCCTACTTATTCTTTTCTCAATTTTATCATCTTTATCCCGTTATTCTTTGTATGAAAATCAAAGATTGCTAGGAGAAATGCAGATGGAGCAGTCTATCAATGGGCTGAGAGTGCTATGACCTGGGTAATGGGCATGTCCCTGACCTACGGCAAAGCTAAAGGCAAGAACGAAATAAGGTAGCAGGACACACCACTACAAGATTTACGCAATCTTATGCCCATTATAAAATGAAATACAAAATGTTTTCTGGTACAAGTTTTGTAAAGCAAAGAGGAAAACTGCTTTTACTGATATAAAAAAAATAGGTAAAGATACTCCCATAGCCTATGCGGTCGTTGGGGAGCGAGGTGTCAGAGAACTCAAGCTTCTCTAAGGGCCAGCATCTTAAAGGCCGCGCCCATCTCCTCTCCCTCGCTGCTTTACCTTCCCTGCCCCTAAAGAGGGCAGGCACCCATTTACAACTGGGTGAACTGGGGGGCTGTACAGAAGCCGAGACGCACGAACGGTCGTCCTTTCCCCACGCTCAACGCTGCTTAACCTAAACTCGGGGAGAGCGAGTGCACTGACCACTGAGCTATCTAGCTTTTTCTAACAAAAGGTTGGTAGATAAAAGGTACACGGACCGTTTACTTTTATCAAAAATACTGCGTTTTTTTGTGCATTGCTTCAATGCTTTACCTCTATCCTTTCCAAAATTTCGGCCAATTTTTGTCTTTACTATTCAATTTTTAAATCCGCAAACCAAACAGCTGAAAAGATTTCTTTAACACAACGCGCACGGAAGATACGCTAGTGATGACAAATGCCTGTGGTATACCATTCCGTAGATGTGCATGCAGCACACACACACACACACACACACACACACACACACACACACTCACTCACCACTCACTCACTCACTCACTCACACACACATTCTCTCTCTCTCTCCGCGTTCTTCTCGCATCTCTCACTCTACCGCCCTCTCCTTTTCTCCCCATTCTCTCTCTCCCTCCCTCGCTCTCCCTCTCCCCTCTCGCTCTCCTTTTCCCACCGCTCCCTCTCTCCTCTCTCTCCGCTCTCTCTCTCTTCTCTCTCTCTCCTTCTCTCTCTCCGCCACTCTTCTTTCTCTCCGCACTCTCCCCCTCTCTCTCTCTCTCCCCCTCTCGCCACTCTCTCTCCGCCACTCTCCTCTTCTCTCTCTCCGCACTCTCCTCTCCCCCCCCTCGCCACTCTCTCTCTCTCCACTCTCCTCTCTCTCCTCTCTCTCCTCTCTCCCTCCCTATCCCCTCTCCCTTCTCTCCTTCCTCTCTCTCTCTCTCCTCTCTGGCTCTCTCTCTCTGGGGGGTAGCTGGTGGTTAGAGAGTTGCGCATCGCGCCGTCATCTGCTGAACCGGTTCGAGTTTCGTTCAATGGGAAATTTCCCTCTGGAGCTAACATCAGTGCCAACTCCACTCCTCCAAAAAAGTTCTACGGATGCGACTATAAACTGAAGTCCCGTGCGCAAAACGCCACAGAACATTCTTACTGTAAAACCCCCACCCTCCTCCACGAACCGCGCGCGAAGAAAGAAACAATTTGGAGCCATTGTGTCAGCTTACAACCATTTTATCTTCCTGCCATTTGTGTCCACATGTGGGGGCCAGGGTTAGGGTTGAGGTTAGCCAAATGCACGTACAATGTTAGTCAACAAGCATGCAAGGGTTGTCTGTCAACTGGTCGGTCTGAGGGACATGTGGACACAACTAGCTCTTAGACAAACGGGTGTGTAGCTGTAGACACAACGGTACATAGCTCGCAAAAAGCATGGAGCTATGCATCAAAATCACCAGTCCTGTGAACAGGTAAGGCTGTGCACTGGACTTCGGTGCCTGCAATTTTCTCAGGTGTACTATCTTTTTCCTACCCCGCCGAAAAGTCTTTCGAATAAGACTGTAAACCGAGGTACCGAGTGTGTGAACGCACAAGAACATCATTGCACACGTCAAAACCTTTTCTGCCTTTCCAAAGTGTACGCCTTTGTGTGCCGAGTGGGAAAGGGATGACTACTCTTACAAAGAACCGCATGCACACGGAGACTGGATTTTTTTGGTTTGGAAAAAAAGCACTCAGTTAGTGCTTATTCCATTATGGTCAAAAGTGAAGTGAATTTCAAGCCGGGAATCGTTTTTGAGCAAGCTGCTTTAACAATTTCGCTGTCCCCATGAAATCGGAGACACTTGGAACAAGCGCCATCCGTTTAACAAAAAAGAAGTCCAAAATAAAGGGTGTCAGAAAAATAGTAGCCAGCCTCCTTTGTTTCTCTGTCTCACGACTCTAACTGGGCGTCCCTACCCCACCCCTCCTAAACACCCCTTTCCCTTCCTGACCTCTCCTTCCAACCGGGTACCTCCTCCCCACAACACACACGCTCCCCACGCACACAAACACCACACACGAACACACACCACACATACAAAGCACGCATGCGCACACACACAACACCACGCACACAAGCACACACACACACAACACACATGCACGCATACCACACACACACACGGACACGCACGACACACCACACACAAAGCACACAAGCCACACAACCACACACAAACACACGCACGCGCGCCACACCACAACACACACACGAAAGACAACAAAAGAACAGACAGAGCAGGAGAAAACAGGCAGCAGACAGGAGACAGACGAAGACAGGCAGGCAGACAGACAGCAGAAGACAGACAGAGCATCATCAGGGACAGTGCAGGCAGACAGACTGCAGACAGACAGACAGACTGACAGGAACAGAGAAGACAGACAGAGAGACAGGACAGAAAGCATGGAATGGTATATCCATGGTAAATTCATCATTCGATTTGTTAACAATGCCCCTAAACTCCTACCAATTTTTCTGTCATCCAAAAAAATCTATCTTCCGACTTGAACTACTCTCTCGGATTTCCAATGAATCAGAAAATTTCAAAGTTGAACTGCTCTCTCGGAATTTTGCAAGAAACAGTCCTGGGTAGAGTTGTCTCATGACCAGGATCCTTTGTAAAGTCATTTCTGGGATTGTTTTTAACTCCGGGCCAAACATCGTCTAATCAATTGTCTTATTTTGCATTCGATTTTGGATTCCGACACCGAGTTTCCAACGGCTGCCCTAATTAATGAACATATTTACCTATTTTCTTCTAAAAATAAAAATTCCCCAATCGGGATGTGGTGTGGGGGGGGGGGGTGCGTCAGTATAAAATAAGCATACCCCTTCTGGAAATTCTGTGCAAGAATTTCCCTCTTTTCTATCCCTCATTGTTTCTTTCATTGTTCTTTTTTCCATGTCATCCCCTTGTCTATAATTTTCCTTCTTGGTCCATTTCCTGCTTCCAGAAAGGCTTAAAAGAAAACAGTTCTCTCACCTGCTGAATGTGGGATGTGCTGGGCCGATTTGACAGGCGCTTGAGGCAGCACATACGCATTCTTGCTCATATGACGACAGTAGTTGCTGTCGGCTTTTGAGGGAAGAAGGAAAAAATATAAAGCATTTCGAGGGATAGATTATCATGAAGGTATTTGTCCTAATCGTTTGGTTTGATTTGCTGAGAAAGCAAAAATGTTTTGCCAGTCCCAAGACGATGAAGACAAAAAGTTCTTTGAGACTAACCAGTAACTTGGAAATTCGTTAAAGAAATTGCAGTCCGATGAATCCTCCATTTCCTCGTTGACGATTACTGTAGTTGGAACTGGTCACTTCAGGCCGTAGAGCGCTTGATACTGTCCGATGACGGTTCTTGATGCTGCTCTCCGACGACGATGTTGCTCTTTGATGCTGCTCACGACGATGTTCTTGATCTGTCCGATGACGTTCCTTGATGTATGCTCCGATGACGTTGCAAGTGTTGCGATATCTCATGGTGCTTGCTACGCCGAGACGTTGCAAAACTACGACGATGTTGCTCTTGGTGCTGCTCCCGACGATCCGACGATGTTGCTCTTGATACTGCTCTGATGCTTGCAATGTTGCGGACTTGATGCTTGAGGCTCCGACAACGATGTTGCGCTTGATGCTGCTCGACGACGATTGTGGTGCTGCTCCACGACGATGTTGCGCTTATGCTGCTCCCGACGACGATGTTGCGCTTGATGCTGCTCTCGACATGTCTGAGGCTTGAGTTTTCTGCTCGACGACGTGCTCCGAGTGTTGCGCTTGATTAAGTTGCTCCACGATGTTGCGCTTTGATTACTGCTCCGAGATGTTGCGCTTGATGCTGCTCCGAGGCGTTGCAAGAGTTGGAATATATTTTGCTTGATTGTGGGTCGTAACGTGTTTCTCTTGATGCTTCCGGCGACGATGTTTCGCTGTCCGACGCGATTTGCCTTGATGGTTGGGTCGATGGCGTTCAAGATTCCAACGATGTTTCGCTTGATGCTGCTCCCACGACAATGCTCCGGGCGGTGTTTCGCTTGATTTCTGCTCACGGGCGATGTTGCGTTGATGCGCTTCGACGACGATGCTCGTGATGGTTCGCTGATTTTTCCGACTGACCGATGCTCTGACGATGTTTGCCTTGATACTGCTCCGCGACGATGCTTCGACGAGGTGCCTTGATGCTGGGGTCCAGCGAGAAGATTTGCCACGATGGGTTTTTTTTTTTTGATGGGTTTTTTTCCCCCTTTTTTTAGTCTCCACGAAATTTTTGATTTTTCACGATTTTTCCCTTTTGGTCCGAAGGGGATTTTGGGGGCCCCAAAGGTTGAGGTCGAATTTGCGGATCTTCGCGGGGCCCGATTTTTTGGTCGCCCCCACTTTCCCGGAAAAATG
>JAQIHA010000210.1:0-14827 GCA_028751875.1 Rapana venosa | reverse complement strand
GTGTTTCGCATCTCTGCATATGAACAGAGGAATATGCATATTATATATGACATATGGTGAGTGAGCTAAAGTTGCATGAGAACAGACTTTCAGCACAATATAGGCACGCTGCGAACAAAAAAGTATTCATAATGATTTAGAGGATTTTTTTTTAGAAAGAATGGTTTCTAAGCTTCAGTGATTCTAAATGTAACAGCAACTTTGAAAACTGATTTTTGGTATATTTTTACATAATATCTGTACTCAAATACTAATAGGGATTCGACAGTAATGTGGAGTTGAAAATTGGACAAAAGTGGCATAATATTTAGATGGACACATCTCTTTTCTCTCATTCGCTCTTTTACACCGTCAGATGTGTTTGGAGAAAAAGTGGCTAATCCTTTCCAGTTCCTCTCGTGGTCGTCACAGCTTGGTTTGAAAGGTTATATCTGTGGGCCACACAATCTTTCTCAGGTTGCTGAATAGCGGCACTCTGACGGATGTCCTCGCAGTCTGGTTTTCTGTTAACAGGGGAGAAGGAACGAGTTTCAGCATTGTGGGGATTTAGCCTGTTGTGCCCAGTGCGAGTCTTAGAATGATGACCTGTTCTCCTCTTCTGAGATAGGGGTAGTCGTCCTTCTCCACTTGGGTTGGGCCATTGATTTGATGATTGTCTTTTGTTGTGGAAGGCGAGGCACTCCTGCTCCATCACTGGAGACAGCATCGGTAGTGATCCGTCTGTGTAGACCTGAATTCATGCTTGTCCTGGATAGTAGCCTTCTGCCTTGGCCAGGGCGAGTGCCTTCTTCCTGGTGTCACACTGAGTTCCTGTTTACAGCCCCATCCAGGACAGTGATGTGGATCTCAGGTACACTGTGGTGGGCTTCCAGGGTCTTGGTAGAGTGGCTGGGTCCCATGGAAACAGAATGAGTCATGTAGAGTGTTCAGCTGCTGTGGTCTGGGTGCATGGCTATGTGGATGAAACTTACTTACTTAGGCCATCACTCCCCCTGGAGCATAGCCGCCGATAACAGTCCGCCAGAGTCCTCTGTCCTGGGCTATTCTCTCAGCTGTCTCCAGGTATATCCATCTTTCTGGTTTCTGCTCAAGGTCGCGTCGCCAGGTGTTTCTTGGCCTTCCTCTTTTTCGTTTTCCTGGGGGTTCCATGATAGTGCCTCCCTTTGTGAGTTGCTGGTGGCTTTCTCAGGTGTCCCCAAATCCTCCCCATCTCCTGCCCCGGGATTTCTTTGGGCTGGCACGGGTTGGGTCTTTGCCACAGGTCTGCGGCTGAGGGTGGGGGCCAGGGGATCTGGAGGATTGTCCAGGCAGGTTGTTTAAAGGTCTGCACTTTTTTGATGGTGGTTTTTGTTTCCTCCATTCTCCGCTCCATATAGTAGGACGATTTGGGTTGGGTTGAACAGCCTGATCTTTGTGCGGGTCGACCCCACCTTGGGAGCCCCAGATAACAGTCCGCCATAACTCGTGCTTTTCCCCAAAACTCCCCACTTTCATTTTCAACCTCCCCCACCTCCTTCAGATCCCCTTCAATTTTTTTTTAAAATGTGCATCTGTCTGCCCCAAAAGGAAAACCCCGATTACATATCTGATTTCCTCGAAAAAAACATTGATTTAACCTTCCTCACCAAAATTTGGCTTAAACCACAGGCCAGACCCAAAAATAAAACCTGACTCCTCCTGGATATAAACCATTTTTTTTCCCCCGACTCTCTCGAGGGGGTGGTTCCCCATCATTCTAAAAGACAAAATTGAACCCACTTTTTCTTTCAGTCACAACCTTCAATTCTACATGAATTTTTAAAGTTTCAAAATCAACTCAACCCCTTGGCCACTCATTACTACTCTCCCTTTACCGTCCCCCCTCCCAGCCTAAAAAAAACCCTAACATTTTCTCTTTTTCACCAAAAATTTCCAGTCACTCCTCGACCCTACACCTCTCTCCCACTAAATTTTAAATTCGTGACTTAAATTTCCCCTTTTTCCCGACAACAGTCTTTCCCCAGAGAAAAAGTCTTTCTTTTTCTCTGCCAACCTTCCTCTCTCAACTGGTAAACGAAGAACGCACGATCTGGCCTATTTTAGAGGGCGATTATAAGCTTCTTTCAATCTTGTCACATCTTTTTCTGCCCACCGACGAACTGCTTCTGATCATTCGCCATTTCTTTTCCATCTCAACATCACAAAACCGTCAGAAAGAAAAATATGTTACTCGTCGTAATTTTAAAGGCCTTAGACATTCATCCTTCTTTCCAAGCTCCAAACGTTTTTCACAAACCTCTGCCAAAACCTGACCTCTCTGATCTATAACACTATTCTCCGCCAACTGCTTGATGAGCATGCCCTCCTACTGTCATCTCCCCCGACAGACCCTGTGCGCCAGGTATACCCAAGACATTTTGATACGAAGCGCAAACCCCGGCAACTAGAACGGCATGGGGGGAAGTAAAAACCCCAAAATCAAAAAACCCTTTTTCCAAAAACAAATAAACAAAGTCAAACCTTAATCCATTCAGCAAAGACGACTACTACTCTTCCAAATTCTCTGTGCTACATCCAAAAAATCTTTTTTTTCCCCTCCCCTCAAATCTCCTTGGATCTGAAAAACAACTCCCTGCCTAACACCCACGCCGTTTTGAATTTCCAAAACCATATTTTCTGCCTTCTTTCAAAAAATTCAAACTACCTCCAGACTTACAACCAAATCCACCCTCCCCCTCCTGCCCCCCCCATTCATTGGGCACTCCCCCTTTCCCTTCCATCCCACAAGTGAAAAAGAAATAACAATTCGAAGGAAAAGACTATAAAATCATGCGCCCTTGATCCTCCCTGCTCCTGTTTTCTCACAACCTTCCCCAAACTTGTGCTTTTATCACTAAATAGTAAACCCTTCTTTTCATCGGGAAAATTTCCAACTTTAAAAAACGCAATAGCCACACCTCCTGAAAAGCTGACCTCGACCCAACTTTCTGAAAAATTATAGGCCCTGTTCAAACTTCCCCTTTTTCTCAAAAAGTAAAAAAAATTGTTCTCAAACAGCTAACATCATTTCTTTCCAATGATCTTTTTCCCTTTTTTCAGTCCCCTACGCCCCCCACAGACCAAAAACCACCCTAAGTCCAACTTTTAGATCACTTCTACTTGCTTCTGATGCGGGAAAAAAATCCCCTCCTACTCTTTTGACTTATCCAGCTTTGATCCCATGATCACTAAATTCTTCTTTTCGCCTCCAAAATTTTTTTGGTTTAATCACAGCCTCACCTGGTTTACTTCAACCTCAAGACCTTCCAAAAGTTTTTTTAAACAAATTCAATAAAACCCTGTAAAATGGAATGGGGAGCCCCCGCAGGGACAGTCCGGGGCCCTGTTCTTTTTACTCTTACAGCCCCATCTCACTAAATAAACAACCACCCATTGATCATCATTTCTATGCCGTGTACTCAATTCAGTGCAGCATACTTTAAAACTTGCCTTCCCCCTTTACAAAAATTCCTACTGCCTTCAAACATTCAAAACGGTGACCCAAAAAAAGTTACAACTTAAAGCCGAAAAACCGAAGCCACCAAAAGGCCCAACATAAACTTTCCTCTATCCCCAAAAACTAATAGAATTCGAATCGTCATTCCCTTTTTTTATTTGAAAATTTTAACCCCCCAATCTCTTGAAAAAAAATACCCAAACCTCCAGTCTTGTCACAAAACCCAAGCGGGGAAAATTTTCCCATTCTTCAACTTTACACCTTTTTTCTTTTGTTTTCTAAATTCCTTTTTTTTTCCACCAAAACTCATCCAAATCTTAAAAAAAAAAAACTCCACCCCGGCCTTTTAAAAAAAAAAAAAACAATCCTTCTTTGGTCTCCACTTTCCTTTCTCAAAAACGTTAAAAACTAACCCTCTTTTTGTCCCCAAACTATCTTTCCAACCCCTTTCCCCACCCCCCCGTCCCCCCCCCAAAAAAGTCTTTCAACACCCTTCCCCAAACCCCCGTGGGTCCCTTTTCCCTTTTTTTTCCATCCACCAAACCCCCTTTTCCTTCTAAAACCCCCCCCCCCTTTTTTTTTTTTTCCCCCCCCCCCCCCCCCCCCCTTTAAAACCCTTTTCCTCTGAACTTTAAAAATTTCCTAATTTTAACAGTTTTTTTTGTGTTTTTCCCTTTTTGGTTTTTTTTGTTTTTATTGTTGGGGGGGGGCTGCTTTATGGGTTTTTATTTGTTTGGGAATTTCTTTCCTTTAAAAAATTGGGGGCCCCAAATTTTTTTTTTACAGGGCCCCTAATTTCCTTTTTTAAATTTTAAATTTTTTTCTTTCCCCGCCCCCCCCCTTGAATCGGTTTACTCTGGGTTTGGCCCCCTGTTTAAGGCTCCAGGTCGTTTTCCCCTTTTTGCTCTTCCCTTTGGGAAAAAGGGCCCCCCGGTTATTTTTGAACTTGTTTTTCCCCAGGGTCTTTAACCCCTTTTTTAAAGGGGGGCTCAGCAAATTTTTCCTGGGGGGGGGGAAAGCGGGGGGGGCGTCTCAAAGTTTTGGTTTTCCCCGGCCCCCGAGTATATTCCTTTCTTCTTATCCGTTGAATTTTGGACCATGTGAAAAGAGGGGTGCGGGCACCTTTTCATCCTCTTTTTCAAAATTTTTTAGTTTTATGGCCCCGAAATTTTTTCCCTAGGGGTTTATCAAAATTACCATTTGGTTGGGGACCGGGGCGGAATTTTAGAGGGTGTTTCTAAATTTTCCAAAAACCAAAATTTTAAAAGAATTCCCTCTAAAAAATTTTCACAGATGGCTTTTAATTGATTAGTGCTTTTCTGGGAAACCCCCCCCTCTAAAAGGGGGGTCCTGTTCATTTTGAGGGGTCCGTTGATTTTGGCCTTTCCCTTTCCCCTTTTTTAAGTTCTGATCCCTTTCTTGGGTAGCTTGATGAGGTAGCCCTCCTTCCAGTTTGATGGTACTTCCTCCTCTTCCCAAATCTTCCAAAGAGAGGGTACAGCATCTCTACCGTGGTCTCCAGGTCTGCCTTGAGTGCTTCTGCTGGGATGTTGTCCGGTCCTGCTGCCTTCCCCATTTCTCAGCATTTGATGGCTTTTCCTGATCTCCTCCTGGCTGCTTGCTCACAGTTGATGTCTAGTCTCTATCAGCAGGTCGATGTCCGGGGGGTTTGAAGGGACGGATCGGTCAGGAGTTCCTCAAAGTGCTCTACCCATCTGTTCAGTTGCCCCTCTGTTCCCAGGATGGTGTTTCCTTTCTTGTCTTTGACTGGTCGCTCAAGCCTGCTGTACTTCCCTGAGAGTTTCTTAGTGGTATCATACAGCAGCTTCATGTTGTTACTGGCTGCTGCTTCCTGGGCTTCCTCTGCCAGGCTGTCAATGTACTTGCGCTTGTCTGTTCTTGCGCTCCTCTTGACTTCTCTGTTTGGCTTCTGTGAAGTCTGCTTGTGCCTTGGCCTTTGCTGCTCTTGTTCCGGCTATTGTTTACTGCTGCTTTCTTCTGCTTCCTCTTTCAATCTTGCCCATTGTGACTGCCGATATCCATTCCTTCCGTTGGTGTCTCTTGGGCCCAACTATTTCCTGACAAGTTGACGTCAGTGTCTCTTTCACTTTCTTCCACTGGCTCTCGATGTCAGTCTCTTCTTCAAGCAGTTCTTGTAGTACTTGGTACTTGTTGGTGAGGGACAGCTTGAATTCTTCATTTATCTTTGAGTCTTTCAGCAGGCTGGTGTTGTACTTCTGCCTCTTTGTTGTTACTTTCATCCAGTTCTTCTTCAGCTTTAGCTTCAGCCTGGCTACCAAAAGGTGGTGGTCAGATGCAACGTCTGCTCCTCTTTCCACCCTTACATCCTGTAGAGATCTCCTGAATTTCTTGGCCATGCAGATATGGTCGATCTGGTTCTCAGTCACATGATTTGGTGATACCCAGGTGGCCTTATGTACTCTTCTGTGGGGGAAAATGTGCCACCGATTACCAGATTGTTGATAGCACAGAAGTCTGCAAATCTCTCGCCATTCTCATTCATCTCTCCTAATCCGTGTCTTCCCATCACTTCCTCGCATCCCGTGTTGTCTTGTCCGATCTTGGCATTGAAATCACCCATGAGGATGTTTATATCTTTTTCTGGGTACCAGGCAATGACGTTCTGCAGTCTGTTATAGAATTAAATACAATAAAGCGAGACTTACCTCGTAAGTTGAAGCTGTTTGTAAATTCTTGCGAATTTATTGTAGACCGGAACGGAGTGCACATGAGAAACCGCACGCAGCCTACCACCAGTTTTTAGAGCCTCGAGAGAACACTGTGTCACACTATATATAACAGGATCATCATATAATTAATCAACATTGTTATCATTCCTTTTCATTTACTTTGGGTGGGATGTCTTACTATTTGCACGGTGTGCAAGAACACTGATGGCAAATCTTCATTTTTTCTAGTGGTAATGGTTTTCGTTGCATGGTATGCATTTCATTTTACATGCATGGTATGCATGCAGACCATTGCACGGGTGGGCATGTGCACTCCCTTCCGGTCTACAATAAATTCGCAAGAATTTACAAACAGCTTCAACTTACGAGGTAAATCTCGCTTTATTGTATTTAATTCTTGCTCATTTCCTGTATACCTCCACTACAGGCACATGAGATTTGAGAGCCACAGTGTTCTCGAGACAAACACATCCATCACATGAAAAAAGAAACATGTCCTACCTTACTTCTGTGTTAGGAAACGCTCCATGATGGACTGGCCCATGGTCAGTGTTAGTCCCACATTCTTATTATAAAATTTTGCAAATGTGGAAACATTCGTCCATCCAGCTGCTTTCATTATGATGTGTATTGGAGCGTCTGCAAGTTTTGCTGCTGAAGTACTGGCTGACCTGGTACTGTGCGCTGTGAAGCGTGTAATGTCTATGCCTGCCCTCTCCAGCGTCCATTTCAGCCAGCGAGAGATGGTATCGCTAGTAGCTCCTCTGTGCGTGCTTGGAGAGTGATAAACAAATGTCCAGTGGAAATCTGAGCCCTCATTTCTTTTCTTCGTCTAAGGTATTCTTTCAATGTGTGAACTACACACAGAGCCTCCTTATCCACAAAAGCCATGAGTTCAATCGGTGATTGATGGGCTCCTCTTCTTGATTGTTTTAATAAACTATTTACATAAAATACACATTTTTGCCTCTTAGTAGCATATTATCGATGTCAAGTGCAGCAATAGTTTGACACCTCTGACCCGACAGCAGTGCAATTAACATCACAAGTTTCATTGTCAGTTCTTTGAACGTTAGTTTATCCACTGGAACCCACTTTTCTAGCATTTTAAGCACAATAGTTACATCCCAAGTTTGGAGATATTTTGGTAGTGGTGGTTTTCTTTCCAATACACCCTTCATAAATATTTTTGCAAGTTCATGTTGACCAAATGTAGCCCATTCATAGTTGCAGAAAAAACAACTTAGCGCAGAAGGAGCTGTGTCCACAGCGCTATATGAATATCCCTCTTTCAACAGAGATGCCAGAAAATTTACAGCTGTGGCTAGAGGCGGTGAAACTGAATCCACCTGTTGCTCACACGCATACCTCTCCCACTTTCGTATGTACACATCATACATCTGTTTTGTTGCAGGTCGCCATGAGGACATGAGAATACTGGTAGTGTCCTCAGAAAAACCTTGTGTTCTGAATCTATCCCTGACACTTTGCAGACTAACAGAGTCAAGCTTTTCTTTAGTGGGTGTTTCATCTCCTTTTGACTTGGTTGTGTCAGTAGAGTGTTCCTGGCTGACAAGAGGACTGGCCTGGCTGTGAGGATTTTCATTAGTGCTGGCCAAAAAGGCTGGTTTTTCCAGGCTGGTGCTACTATAACCCCTCTTGCTTTTTCTTTCTTTAACTTTGCCAGAACACGGGATAGAATGCTGAAAGGGGGAAAACAATAGACAGTTTGATTACTCCAGTACATGCTAAATGCGACAATAGAACTGGGTCCTGGGTCAGCAAGAAAGACACATATCTGGAAAACTGAAAATTTAATCTAGAAGCAAACAAGTCAATGTCAGTTTTATATCTAGAATATTCAGAGCCTCAGAGAGAAGCAGTGAATCAAGTTTCCATTCTGAGTCTATGTGGCCCTGTCAGACAGCCTATCAGCTTCAATATTATCAACTCCAGGGATGTGGGCAGCACTGAGCCATATGTTCCTGCTTTCACACTAATGCCAAATTTGCTGAGACACGTCATTCAGCTGTTTTGATCTGTTAGAACCCATGTTGTTAATACAACCAACTGTGCTTGTGCTATCAGACATGATTTTATGTGAACATTCAGTTTGTCATGCAACAAAGATTTGAGACCAAACAAGACAGCTAATAGCTCCAATGAGTTTATATGTCCTTCTTTGTCTTTCTCACTCCACCAGCCTTGTGTTTGGGCTTTGGTCTCAACAATCCAAGCACCCCATCCTGTACCTGAGCTGTCTGTCTTCATAGTAATAGTGGGATCTGATCTCTGAATAGGAGCCTTTTGTTTATCTATGTTATTGATCCACCATTCTAGCTCTGCTTTCCTTCAGCTGAAACACTGCAGACTTATCCCAGTTTCCCTTACTTATTTAAAGTGCAAAACATTTGTCTTGTTCAAGTGCTCTGTAGTACAAAGGGCTCATTGGCACAGCAAGAAAACAAGAAACCATTAGTCCAATACAAGATGCCAGAGATCTTATGGTAACATTCTTCTGACTGAATAATTCTTTGCATGCACACAACAGTTTCTGTTTCCGTTCATCTGTCAGCATGACGGACATGTCTATGGAGTTTATTTTGAAACCCAGGTATGTGATTTCTTGCACAGGTATGAACTAAGATTTCTTTTCATGTACATAGAATCCTAGATAGTCTAATAATTTTATCGTGTCTGTCACACACTGTACAACTTCTGTTTCAGACTCTCCAACAATTAAACTATCGAAAATGAATGAAGTTGTCTGGTGACCCATATCATGTAAGCATGCTAGGACAGGTTTCATAAGTTTTGTGAATTTTCTGGGAATCGGACTGAGTCCCATGGCAGCTGCCTGAAAACAGTACAGTTTTCCTCTCCATCTGAATTTCAGGTATTTCTGAAAAGTCTCCTCTACTGCTGTGACATAATAGGCATCTCTCAGATCAATTGATGCAAAATAACAATTTTGCGTCACTAGATCCAAAGCTGTATGTATTGTTTCCATCTTAAATTTCTTATATTTTACCTTTTCATTTAGAGCTTTCAGATTCAAAATCATTCTAAATGATCCATCTTTTTTCTCCCTAACAAAGATCTATCTATCTATCTATCTGTCCCGTAGTCTGACGACCGTGGGGGCACCCTCAAAGACTCAGCAACCAGTTCCCTCCATTCTTCTCTCTGTTCTGCCTTTCTCAGGGTTTTGTTGAGTTCTAGGCCTGTCCATTCACTGATGTTATCCTCCCAGCTCTTCCTTGGTCTGCCTCTTCTTCTTCCTCCTTGGACAGTGCCTTGCAAAACTGTCTTTGTAATTCCTTGGGATCTTGTGACATGCCCATACCACTTAAGTTTACGCTTTTTCACGATCGTTAGAAGGTTCTCATAGGGTCCAATGGTTTGCTGGATTCTGTTATGCACGCTTTCGTTGCTTATGTGGTCTTTGTAGGAGATGCCAAGGAGTCTCCGAAAGCATCTCATCTCCACTGCCTGTACTCTTCTCTCCAAATCTGCAGTCAGGGTCCATGATTCACAGGCATACAGAAATATGGATATGACAAGGGAGCGCATTATCTGATCTTGGAGATAAGTGAGATATTCTTATCTCTCCAGATGGGTTTAGTTTTGACAAAGCTGTTATTGTCTGTGCAGTCCTGCATACTACTTCTGGCTTGGATCCCTGGTCGGATACAATGGCTCCCAGGTACTTGAAGCTTTGAACTGTTTCCAGCTTCTGGTCATTAACCCTGATATCAGTGCTAATGCCGTTGGTGTTATTAGTCATCAGTTGGTCTTCTCTGCACTGATTTCCATGCCGTATGTTTTGGAGGCCTTATCCAAGTGTTCTGTTAGGCTGGCAAGCTCTTTTTGATCCTGCTATTCCATCAATGTCATCTGCGAAGCGGAGGTTTGTGATCGTTCTGCCACCAATGCTGACTGATCCTTCATGATGTTCCAGTGCATCAGCCATGATTCTCTCAAGAAGATGTTGAAAAGAGTGGGTGAGAGTAGACAGCCCTGCCTTACTCCAACTGTTGTTCGAAACCATTCTCCAATGTTGTTGTTGTAGTACACTGCACTGGTGGCCTCGCTGTACAGCTGTTTGATGACTCTGATCAGGTTTGCATTGATGCTGTACAAGTTCATGGTTGCCCCACAAAGCTGCATGCCACACCCTGTCAAATGCCTTCTTAAAATCGATAAATACGTGGTATAGGTCTTGTTGATGTTGAAGGTACCGCTCACATAGTATTCTGAGGTTGAATATCTGTTCTGTTGTGCTGCGCCCTGCTCTGAAACCTGCTTGTTCCTCAGCAATGATGGTCTCTGCTTGTGGCTTCAGTCTATTCAATATTATCTGCAGCATGACCTTGCTTGGGTGACATATGAGGCTGATTGTGCGGTAATTATGGCATTGTTGTAGATTTCCTTCTTGGGGAGGGTGATGATGAGTGACTGCGTCCATGGTGTTGGCCATTTTCCTGTCTGCCAGATCTTGTTGCAGATTCTTAGTAGGGCGCTGATCATGGCTTCCCCTCCAGCTTGGACCAACTCAGCTGGAATGTTGTCAGCCCTGCTGACTTCCCCTTTTTCAGCGATCTGACTGCTGTTTCCACTTCTTCTCGGAGGATAGGTGACTGTCTGTGTCTTTGCTTTCGGGTACATAAGGACTTCTGGATCTCCTGCGGTTCTATAGTTATACAGGTCGGAGCAGTATTCTGTCCATCTGTTCAGAATATCCTGGTCGTACAGTGAGACACTTCCCATTTTTGTCTGGATTGTTAAAACCTTTTCTCTGTTTCGTGCTAGTCAGGTCTTTCACCAGCTGATATGCTTTCTTGCTATTGTTTTTCTTGATGTTCTCTTCAATGTCTTGGCACTGTTCACCGATCCATTTCTCTTTTGCCTCCGTCATGGACTTTCCTGATTCTTTTGTTGACTGCCCTATATTGTTCTGCTCTTTCTTTTGTTCATTTTTCTTTTTCTTCACTCTCTACGCTTGTCGCATAGTTGTAGATGTTAGGTGTGACCCATGGTTTTTTGACTGGTCGGTGTTTGCCAAGAAGCTCGTTTGCTGTTTCAGTCACTGCTGTATTGAAACTATTCGTCATGTGTCTATGTCTGAGTCTAACACAGTGAGTGCTGCAAACTTTCCACCTATCCTTGCTTGAAAAATTTCTAATACCTCTGGGTCCTTCAGCTTCTCGAGGTCAAATTGATCCTGATTTTTCCGCTTGTGGATTTTCTTTAGACGTAGTCGAAAGTCATCATCACAAGATCATGATCACTCCCTATTGTCCTGCTCCTGGAAAACATTCGTGTCTGGCGATGTTAACGCTAGACTGAAACCGTCTTTTCACCATGATGTAATCTATTTGGTTGTGGTGTTCTCCATTTGGCTATGCCATGTCCATTTTCTGGATTTCTTGTGTGGGCCAAGTGTATTCACTAGCTGGAGGTGGTTGTTACTAGGCAAACTCCAGAGTCTCAAGCCTCTTTCATTTGATTGGTTATTACAATGTGGCCCACAAACCCCTCCCAGTCTTTCCATGCATCTTCTCCTACCTTGCGTTCCAGTCGCCTTGACACAACGAGGATGTCTTTCTTGGGTGTTTGATTCAGAACCTCTTGTAGCTGGTCATAAAATTCTTCTACGGCTTCATCTGTGCAGTCTGATGTAGGGGCGTATGCCTGTACTATAGTTATGTTAAGGGGGTTGCTCTCAGGCGGATGGTAATAAGTCTGCTGGACACAGGCTGACAGCTCATGACGGTGTTCACGGTGTCTTTGTGAACGAGAAACCCCACGCCGTGTTCATGTTTATCCTGTTTTCCACTGTAGTATAATTTGTGGTCTTCCTGGGTCGTTGTTTCTCCCATGTTTTTCCACCTGACTTCGCAGAGCCCAAGGATGTGCCAATGATATCTGGACATCTCATGTGTCAGTTCTTCCACTTTGCCTGCAGGCAAAGTGGAAGAACTAACAAAGATAGGTGAGACAATTTGTCCTGATTCTGGCAAGGATTCTTTAATTACACCTTTGTTCAACAGGTTTTCTATTTCAGAGTCAATAGCATAATTTTCATGTTTGTTAAATGACCTTTGTGAACTTTGCTTTATATCTTCTGGGCAATCATCAAAAGTTATTTTAATTCCTTCAACTGTTTCAAGTACATCAGGGTCAGAAGTTAACAAATTCCAGCAAGACAACTTTTCCTTAATGCTTCCTGCTGTAAATTTATCATGCTTGGCTTTAAGATAAGCACACAGAGAGGGCAAGCAAAGTTCAAATTCACTAACCTTGTTTCCAGAAGGGAAGGGTGGTTCAGTCAGGGATCGAGTTACTGCCGATGGCTGTTTTTCTGACCCTTCTTCCAAAACATCTTGTTTGTCTGCCCCTGCCTCCATGGCTTCCGGCCTAAAAAAGAGCTGGTGTTGTTGTGCTGCCATGTGGTTTTCTTTTGCTGGCCACGCATGCTCTGACTGAGTTTCTGGGACTCCTGTACTTCTTTCAATGCTTTGTGAAACTCGGTGCCGTACAGTAGTTCTGGTGTCATGGCAACATGCGGTGCACATATGCCAGAGAGTTCACGGGGTAGGCAGGGTCGGTGCATTTCTCTCCGTTTCTGGGACAGGTCATGGTTGGCATGACCTGTGAGGGCTAGGGCGTCTGAAAGATGGGCTATGCATCCGGTCATTTTCACCGCGTACTTTAGCTGCCTCCTGCCCTGAGAGGGGTATCTCTTACTTTCAGAAGTCGGTCAGTGCAGAGCGTTATCGCTATGGCAGCTTTTGACAGGGTTTTTTTTGTATTTGCCATCCTGACATCTGTCTTTCCTGAGAAGGCTTGAGAACAGAAAAAACCTTCCTGGTTTGTTCGGGAACGCCCAGGTAAGAAACAGTTTTCGGAATAGGTACTTGTAAGTTTTTCCCTCATTTTTCCTGTCTGGGAATTTCGATCCCAAATCTGGACTCAAGCAGCTTTGCCAGTTTTTCAGAAACGGGTGGCCCTTTTTCCTCATTATCATCAAAGGATGATGCCATTTCAGCGAAAATGTTGTCATCTTTATCCTCATCCTCTATAGATTCTGCCATCAGTTCTTTCTCCAGCTCCTCTGCCCTCTCATCAGAAACACTGTCAGTAACAGTTTCTGAATGGCTGCCTGCCTTCTTTCTTTTCCCTTCATTTTCCACAAGGGGTTCTATGTCGAGCCAGCGCTCATTTTTCTCTTCCGGGAGTGCGGTGCACTTTTTTTCCAAATTTTCCATTCTTCTAGAGAGATTTTGGACAGTTGTCAAAATATCTCGGAGAGATGGTTCCCTTTCAGTAGAAATGACAGCTTGTGGTTCTTCTTCATTAGACAGATCCATCACCAAATCCTGGTCACTAGAGTAATCAGCAGCATAGACCTCCATTTTTTTTTTTTTTTTTTTTTTTCCCCACAGAACACTTATCCACAATACAAAGTATTTCACCAGCACTACAAACCAAACCAAAACAGGTGGTGATAAAATGAAACAGTTTTTAACACAATTCAAAAGAAACCAAGAAAGGCTAGGACTAGAACTATATTATAGCTTATGCTCAGATTCCTGATAGTGATGGGCGTTGCTGACACAGTGAGAGGCGATACGATAACACGTCTGGTCAGTAAGGTGGCTAGGCACGAAACTGGTGGTAGGCTGCGCGCGGTTTCTCATGTGCCTGTAGTGGAGGTATACAGGAAATGAGCAAGAATTGATCTTTGGCTTCTTCATCGCGTCATTAGTTGGCACATAACACTGGATGATGTTCATTCTGATCTTCTTCTTCTTAGTCCTGAAGGATGCCGCGATGATTCTTGATCCGTGTGCTTCCCATCCTATCAGGGCTTGCTGCGCAGGTCTTGACAACATGAGTGCTACGCCTTCTGTGTGTGGAGCGTTGTTTTCTTCATGGCCAGAATAAAGCAGCATCTCTCCAGTGAGCAGTCTCCTTTGTCCTGACTGTGTCCAATGGGTCTCACTGATGCCAAGCAATGTGAGATTGTAGCTTTTCATCTCTGCTGCTACTTGTGTTGTTTTTCCCGTCTCATACATGGTCCTCACATTCCATGTTCTGACGTTGAAGGTCTTGGTCCTTAAAAGGGGGGTCGGCCTTGTGGCTTCTGTACACTCACGGCTTTCACCACATGGCGTCATACATCCTCTTGGCGAGGACCCTTCCTCTCCCAGGGCAGTAGTCTCTTGGTCTGTTGTTGGCGTTTCTGTAGCAAACTTTGTTTTTACGGGGTGGGGTTGCTAGCCCCACGCCCAACCCTCCTCCTTTCTCATCCGGGCTTGGGACCGGCAATGGCAGAGTTTGGATGAAACTGCTGCACTTTATTCTGCTTGCCGGCTTCTCCATTCGATGGTGCATTGGATGTTGTTGCAGAGACACTTGCAGTTCTCTGCCTGCACTAGAGCCTTTGTGTCTCGCCCAGTACTGAGCGGTAGGAAAGCTAGTCAGCTGTTCCATAGTTTGATGACGGACTAACATGAACGTCACAGATCTTCAATATCTGTTTTGGGCCCCATTGTTTACAGAATGGATCTCGTGTTTTTGGTTTGGGGGACATCATTCAGAAGCAACAAAATTTCCCCTCAGAAAGTAGTGTTGA
>JAQIHA010000209.1:0-14832 GCA_028751875.1 Rapana venosa | reverse complement strand
CCCCCTTTCTCTCTTCTCCCCCTTCTCCTCCTCCTCTCTCTCCTTTGAGTGTTTGTGTGTGTTGTGGTATTTTGTTTGTCACCTTTGTGATGTGTTTTTTTGCGCGTGCGCGCCTTAAAATTTGTTTTCCCTGGCTTGGAAACACCTGTAAGAAAACACTGTGGAAACGAGAGAGGAGAGAGAAAAAAGGGGTTGTTTTTGTTATTGGTATTATCTATCAGCGCCAGGTTTTCATTTTAGCTGTAATACCGGGGGCATAAATCAGTAAATAACTGCCGCTAAGTTGTTTAAATTTTTTTAACCAGACTTTTACCCTTTATCCTTTCTCCCCCTCCCCCCCCCCCTCCCCCCCCCCCCCCCCCCCCCCCTCCTTCTACGTTCTGGGGTTTTACAAATCGGGCCCTAAGGGATATGAGCATTGTGTACGCACTAAGAATCCTTAAAGGGTGGAATGTTTAGGGACCCCGTCTTGTAATTCATAGTACTTTGGGGGTTTTAACTATCGTACGCTTCCCCTGAAAAGGTGACTTTTTGAAAAGAACCGTTTCCATCTGGCCCCAACCTGCTTTCTAAAAAACGACATTTTGTATGACTCATCTGCCCTACATAGCAACAGAAAAACCCTCCAAACTTTCGAGAAAACCCCGGTTTGTTTTTTTTGTTTCACCCCAAATGCATCAAAAAAACATTTTTTGGAAACCCTTTTTTAGCAATAGGACGTACCCTTTCCCGACTTTTAAGCTGTTGTTCGGATCCGTTTATAAAGACAGACAGAAAGAAGAGGACTCTCCGGCAATGGTGAAGAAAGACGTTGCTGTGTTTACCCTGTGGGAGCAGTTGCCCATTAAAGGTTAGGGCAAATGTAAACTGTTGCCCAGAGCCGCTCGGACCATGGAGTCATTGACGCAGATAAAAAGTAACGGTCAAGGTGTCCCATGACCTGTGGTCCTGAGGGAGCCAGGCGTCAGAGACTTCAGCTTCTCCAGGGGCCAGCATGTTGAGGGCGGCGCCCATCTCCTCTCCCTCGCTGCTTTACCTTCCCTGACCCTAAAGAGGCAGGTACCCATTTATAACTGGGTGAACGGGGGGACTGTACTGAAGTAAAGGGCACGTAAAGGGTAACCCATCCACTTGGTAACCATCCCGATCGCTTGAAAGCCAGGCCAGCCACGAGCTATCCCGCCCAAGCGATAATCCTTTCTAAAGCCCATTGAGTATTGCGCAGATCTTTCCCTTTTCTAAAGCCCAAATGAGTCTTTAAAACGCAATCATCCCTTTCAAAGACCATTGACATTGACGAAATAATCCCTTTTCTAAAACCATGAGCATTGACAAAATAATGCCTTCTAAAGACCATTGAGCATTGACGCAGAAAACCCTTTCAAAAAAGACCTTGATCATTGACGCAGTAATGCCTTATACAGCGGGCTAAGATCAACGATCATGACGCAGACAACGTTTTTTCCAAAGACCATGAGTTATTGACCAGAAAATGCCTTTCTAAAGACCAGGGGGTTATTGACGCAATAATCCCTTTTCTAAAGCCCCAGTAGTATTACGCAGATAATCCCTTTTCTAAAGACCATGATTATTGAGGGAAAGAAATCCCTTTAAATTACAGCTGGCTAAGATCCGATCAGTGACCAGATAACTCTTTCCAAAGACCATTGAGTTATTGACGCAGATAATCCTTTCTTTCTTCAGATGGGGGGCATGAAGGCAACACAAAAGGGCAGGGGTTAATGTCTTACAGCATGAGGTGATTGGGGGGGGCAGGGAAAAACCAATAAGAAGGCGGAATGGTAAACCCGGAGTAAAAAGGGAAAACCCAGCTGTTTAACACTAGTTCATTTTCTCAAAACAGCCAAAGGTAAGGGGATTTCCCAACAAATTTTCACAGAAAAACCCCCCCTCCCCTCCTCCTCCTTCCTTCTCCTCTCCACCCTCTGTCTTTTTTATTTTGCTTGCTTTTTTTTTCTGGTTTCTCTGTCTTTCTGTCTATTGATTGATTCTCCTTGTCTGTCTCCCCGGGGGGGGTCTTCGCTGTCTGCCCTTTTCCTGTGTTGCTTCCCATTGCTCAAAATTGTGGGGGTTTTTAAAACACTTTTGATAAATAATAGATTCTCCATTCTTTCTTTTTATCTTTCTGTCTCGTCCCTTTTTTTTGTCTGTCTGTCGTCTGTCTTCTCTCTCTCTCTTCTCTCTCCCCTCTCCTCTCTCTCTTTTTCTCTCCCCCTCTTCCTAAATTAACTTTTTTTGTCACATTTTTTTTCAAGGTTTCACCCCCACCCTTTTCTTCACTGAGAACAAAAAGGTTTTTAAAAATTTGCGAACTCTCATTGGGTTGATGCGTAATTCTCTTCCGCGGTTTGGGGCATTCATTTAAATTCACTTAAATTCAATGTATTTTCAAACGAGACGATTCACAACAGCTACAATGTATCTTTTTGTTTCTTCAGTTTAACTCTCTTCTCTCCTCTCTCCTCTCCTCCTCCCTCTCTCCCCTCTCTTTCTCTCTCTCAAACGAATCGACGGGACCAGAACTGAAGGGGTGTGCGTTATAACTGCTCAAATTTTTTATTTAGCTTTAAAATGTCAGTTACTGGGCCCTTTCCCGCAACTTAATAACAACTTTAAACGCCCTCTGTCGCAACGTCGTATCGAGTTGGAAAGTGCGGGGAGAGCGGCCGTTTGTGTTCGCTTGCGAAGAAGCCAGCTGACAAGCCAGTTCAACAGAAAAAAGGGCCCATCCTGTGTTTAGACTAACTCCCGGTTCAGTACATCGCAAAAAAACCCCCCCGGGTCAAAACCGTTGCGATGTTCAAAAAAGCAACAACACCAAAAAAGACGGCAAATCCCAGGACAAAGACGTGCTTGGGAAAAGCCGGGCTTGTGTAACATTTACTCCCCCGCTCGATGTGAAACAGAAAAAAAACAAACCATGTGGACACAGAGCTGTGTGTCAGCATGAATTTAATGCCTCGCCACACCAGATTCATTATCTACTGTTATCCACAACAACGCAAGATCGGGGTTCTTCGAGGTGTCTGATGTGCAGGGAAAGCTGACATTGGCGCACATGGAGGACTTGATACTGGTATTGTAAACAGAATGTTTCTACTCTAACTGACAAACGTGTGCAGCGTGGATTAAGGGGCAGCAAGAGAAACACACAGTTTCGAAAGGTGGGGGTACAAGTTCGGGTTTATCAAACATTGTAGTGTGAATAGATGACATCACCCTGGAATATTCTTGGGAAAGGGGATCCTGGCGAGGATCTAAGGTGTGTTCTGGTACATCAAGCAAGAAGAAAAAACATTTTGCCAAAAACGTGTCAAGCTTGCCAACTTCGTAAAGGGAAAATGTACTAACACCAACACACAGCACATGGGGGGATGCTGAGCAAGTTTCATCAATTTTTTCGGACCTGATCCCCGGTCTTACATGGGGTACTTCGCTGGGTGTAGACTGGAAAAGGGAAAGGGGGGTTTGAAAATTGGAACAGACAATCCCCAAGTATCGAATCTTGATGTCATACCACTACTGCCATGGTTTCCATGTCATTTTAATCGCGTGGCCTTCGATATCGTCCCCACCGTGCGCAGCGCAAAGCTTTATCACAAATAGCAATAAAAATTTTTCAAATTTGTCTCTCCCCCCCCTTTTTCGTGTGAGTGTGTGGGGATTGGGGTTTTTTATTTTCATATATTTTATCCGAAGGGGGGGGACTGGGTTAAAAAAACACATAGATTATATTCATTTTCCTCCAAATAAAAGAAGCTCCTCTCTATCTTGATGATGGGTTTTTTCTTTGTAAAGCCACTAACAACTATGCCCGCAATTTTTTAAACACGAAAGTGGATGTCTCTCCTAACCACCTCCCCCCCCAAATTCTGTCCTTTTTTCTTATTTTTGCCGCCTCCGCCCTTTTCTCTCGTCCCCTCCTCTTTTTTAAACCCCCCCCCCTCTCTGTTTCTGCTGTTTTCTAGCTGTCTGTCTCTGCCCTGCCTAAAGCCTGTCCGTCTGTCTGTCTGTTCTCTTTTCCCCCCCTTGGGGTCTGTTTCTCTCCTCGTTTCTCTCTGTTTCTCTTCTCTCTCTTTCTTCTTCTTCTTCTTTTCTTTGCAACTTCTTCCAATTTTTCCCTCTTCCCCCTTCCTCCCCCCTCACCCCCTTTTCAGCCCGTCTCGCCCTGTAAAGCATTTCTGTTTCACTGAATTGTTTTGGTAGGTGCATGATACTTCTGCTATGTGATGAAACCTTGTATTCTCATGTGTGTTATGATTTTGTTCATTTGATATTTGTGTATGTTTGTCCGTCGTGTCTGACAATGACCTCCAAAACAGCAGAGGAGGCAGCTGCTGTTTTGGAAACTGGGCAGAAATTTGATTATAGTGGAGATGCCTTGCCCACAGTACATCCCCACTCTCTCGGCCAAGTGGGCGTAAAGACAGTCAGCGTTGGAGATGTTCTCCAAAGGCCAACCAGCCCCCCAGGGCTGCAGCACATAAGGACTGTAGCGAGTCAAGCCTCCTAGTCAGAGAGTCATAGTCGATCACTAAAGACTAAGCTGTAAAGTGGAATTCCATGAGTGGGAAAGAAAGCCACTGGTCATACAGCCTCTCACTTTGCTGCTGCCCCTAGCGTCAATGGTTTAATTAAGAACTGTGATAAAGCTCAGGCGCTGACGGCACAAATGATATTTATAGGTGTTGTAACTTGCATAAATTGTAGTTCTGATTGTTTCCATGTTCCTTCCCCTTTCCTCCTCCTTCAACCTTTCCATTCTTCTCTGCTTCCTCCTCTTGTTCTCTTTCCTGTTCTGTTTTTATTCCCCTCCCTTTTGTCTTATCCTCTACATGAACTAATAATGATAAATACTGCACACACCTACCCCTTTCTCTCTCAAATAAAGGTAATTCATTCATTCATCCCCTCTCTCCATCTCTCTCTCTCTCTCTCTCTCTCTCTCTCTCCTATATGTCATGTGTATACAACTATCTCTATTCTGTTTGTTTATCATGTATACATTTTACCTACTTCTTTAAACATTTCATTATTGCTTGTTTAATTGAATGTTTGGTTGATTGATTTACCTTTTGGACTGAGGGCTGGATGAAAAAAAGCCACCATTGTGCTTACTCTTTTCCCTCAATAAAAATGTTCATTCATTCATTCATTCTCTCTCTCTCTCTCTCTCTCTCTCTTGGCGTTCGTGCGTGTGTGAGCGCGCACCCATATATATACACACGCGTGTCTGTTCTTGTATCTATGAAAGAGCAAGGAGGCGGTAAGCCAGCAGAGGGAGGTGACTGCAGAACTAACCGCCCCACAGCGGGAAGGTGTAGGCTAGCCTAGATATATACATACACCAAACACAGCCTCTGTCTGCCCATATGATCATTAGCTGTGCTGCATGAATGACGCTATGCTAGTGTCCACTTGAAAACATAACACACACAAGAAAACAGGAAGCACCGGTTCTGTGCACACACACACACACACACACACACACACACTGTGTGTGCCTACACTGGGCCCCCAGGGGCTGATCAATAAATCTAGAGTACCAACAGGCACCTGCTGTGTGTCCTTGTTTAAACCAAAGCCCATTCACATATTAACCGGCACATTGCCAGCTGAGTCATTCCAACGCAGCATTTTATTCTGCAGCGTTTAGAGTGAGGGCACGGGAAGGGGGCGCTTAGCGGTTAGAGCCTTTGCTGATCTCGATACGTGGTGATCTGGGGCCGTGGGTTCCAGTCCCTGTAGCGCCGAGGTGTCTTTTTGTTGTTGTTGAGACCAGATTTTCAGTTTTTCCATTGTGCAACTAGGAAGTGATGAGATCACG
This sequence comes from Rapana venosa, assembly GCA_028751875.1. Taxonomy (NCBI): domain Eukaryota; kingdom Metazoa; phylum Mollusca; class Gastropoda; order Neogastropoda; family Muricidae; genus Rapana; species Rapana venosa. The sequence continues at coordinate 8,984 of JAQIHA010000209.1, read as the reverse complement.
TAGGCTAAGGAGCACTGAAGTGGGAATCTTTACTATATTCTATTGCTATTGTGATGATAGACATGAATTGAGCATGCAGTACTCTGTCTGTCTGTCTGTCTGTCTGTCTGTCTGTCTGTCTGTCTGTCTGTCTCTCTCTCTCTCCTCTCTCTCTCTCTCTCTCTCTCTCTCTCTCTCTGTGTCTTGTTGGGTAGTCTTCTGTCTTTTCTTTGGTGTTCCCCTTTCTTCTGGACTTTGCTGGTGGTGGTGGTGGTGGTGTGGTGGTGGTCGTTGGTGGTGGTGGTGGTGGTGGTGGTTGGTGGTGGTGGTGGTTCTTTTCTGTTCCACCTTCCACGCTTTCCATTCGTCATTTCCCGTAAGCCTCTAGGCCTATGTAGATGCTGTCAGTCTTCAGCACCAGGTGACTGTGGAGGTGGAGGTGACTGTGGAGGTGGAGGTGACTGTGGAGGTGGAGGTGACTGTGGAGGTGGAGGTGACTGGTGGAGGTGACTGTGGAGGTGGAGGTGACTGTGGAGGTGACTGTGGAGGTGGAGGTGACTGGTGGAGGTGGAGGTGACTGGTGGAGGTGGAGGTGACTGTGGAGGTGGAGGTGACTGTGGAGGTGGAGGTGACTGTGGAGGTGGAGGTGACTGGTGGAGGTGGAGGTGACTGTGGAGGTGACTGTGGAGGTGGAGGTGACTGTGGAGGTGGAGGTGACTGTGGAGGTGGAGGTGACTGGTGGAGGTGGAGGTGACTGTGGAGGTGACTGTGGAGGTGGAGGTGACTGTGGAGGTGGAGGTGACTGGTGGAGGTGACTGTTGGAGGTGACTGTGGAGGTGACTGTGGAGGTGGAGGTGACTGTGGAGGTGGAGGTGACTGGTGGAGGTGGAGGTGACTGTGGAGGTGACTGGTGGAGGTGGAGGTGACTGGTGGAGGTGGAGGTGACTGTGGAGGTGACTGTTGGAGGTGGAGGTGACTGTTGGAGGTGACTGTGGAGGTGACTGTTGGAGGTGGAGGTGACTGGTGGAGGTGACTGTTGGAGTGGAGGTGACTGGTGGAGGTGACTGTTGGAGGTGGAGGTGACTGGTGAGGTGGAGATGACTGGTGGAGGTGACTGGTGGAGGTGGAGATGACTGGTGGAGGTGACTGTGGAGGTGGAGGTGACTGGTGGAGGTGACTGGTGGAGGTGGAGGTGACTGTTGGAGGTGGAGGTGACTGTTGGAGGTGACTGTTGGAGGTGACTGTTGGAGGTGGAGGTGACTGTTGGAGGTGACTATGGAGGTGACTGTTGGAGGTGACTGTTGGAGGTGACTGTTGGAGGTGACTGTTGGAGGTGACTATGGAGGTGACTGTTGGAGGTGGAGGTGACTGTTGGAAGTGGAGGTGACTGTTGGAGGTGACTGTTGGAGGTGACTGTTGGAGGTGACTGTTGGAGGTGACTGGTTGGAGGTGACTGTTGGAGGTGACTGGTTGGAGGGGGGCGGAAAGTCTTGTATTGTCAGGGAGTAAAACTGAGCAGTCAGTACTATAGTGAAGACAATCCTGATTTCCCTGTCATAATTATGTTGACCATGGTTCTCTCTGCACCCAGCCATTGGCTCTTGTGAAAGGTCTTCTCTTTCCCTGTGTGTGTGTGTGTGTGTGTGTGTGTGTGTGTGTGAGTGTGTGTGCGTGTGTGCGTGTGTGTGCGTGTGTGTGTGAACGTGTGTATATTTATGTGTGTGCGTTAACTCCAGAATAAATGATTTAACCAGGGGCAACACCCTAACTGCCGTGGGTTCTAATAATTATGGTCAATGCATAATTCGAACCGACAGTCAGTAACAGGCGCCTGTTCTCTGTCACTTACATCACCAATAGCCATCTCTCTGACCTCTGTCAGTTCAGGCCCAACAGGCGCTTGCTGTCTGTCACATGTCACAGTGCCTGATCTTTGTAGTTTATATCAGTAATAGGTGCCCGCTTTTTTCTGCTTCAAGTTAACTGATTTAGAAGTGTGTGTGTGTGTGTGTGTGTGTGTGTGTGTGTGTGGTGTGTGTGTGTATTGTCTACTTGCTCTCTCTCTCTCTCCTCTCTCTCTCTCTCTCTCTCTTCTCTCTCTCTCTCTCTCTCTCTCTCTCTCTTCTCTCTTTTCTTTAAAAAAAAGTTTTTCCTTTGCTTCTTACTGTTTGAAAATTTGAGATACTGAGTACATTTTCAATGTGACCCCCCGGGCGGGGACTGGATGTAAAAAAGCACATGAGTTACTTATTCATTATCCTGAAAAAAGAATTTGTTTCTATTACTTACAATATGTAGATGTTCTTTTTATGACTTTATTGGCTTTTCCCCCCTCTGTATTATGTGAGTGTATGGTATTGCACTTATTTTATTATCATGACATTAAATTTGTATGAGTATAATTAAAAAGTGTTTGTGTTGATCGTGTGCTAATGTGAGTATTCATATTTAGTATTATCCCTGAATTCCCCCCCCCCCCCCCCCCCCCCCCCCCCCCCCCACACACACACCACACACCCACACACACACATACATACACACACTCACTCACTCACTCACTCACTCACTCATATTCTCTCCCTCAATGACTGTATAGGTTTAGATTTCTTCTTTGTTTTGTTTCTTGTTTTTATTGTGTGGATGTATGGGTATTAAATTTATTTCATTATCATGACATATAATTTGAAACGAATATTCTAAAATGAGTGTTGATGGGATCGCATACTGTTTTGGGAATTATATATTGGATATTATCTCTGAAATACACACACACACACACACACTCTCTCTGTCTCTCTGTCTCTTTCTCACCTTTTATCGTCTCGCTTATAGTTATAGTGTATCCTGATGAAGGATTCATATTTTATATTTTCAATACTTTATTGGACTTGCCTCTGTACATAAATTTTAATGAGTGCCATATTTCAATATCTTATAGTTATGTGTAACAAGTATGTGTACCACTTGACATTGTGTAGATGCTTATCTTTATGACTTATTAAGTTTGATTGTGTTATTTTTCTTGGCTCTGTTGTTGTTCTTGTTGTTGTTGTTTGTCTGTTTTTTCTCTTTTTTATCTTTTTCTGTTGGTTTGGTTTTTCTTTCTTTTTGTTTGTTTTTTTTTTTTTGTTTTGGTTGGGGTTTTTTTTGGGGGGGGGGGGTGGGTATTTTAGGGTTTTCTTTTTTTGTTTGCTTGGGGGGGGGGGGGGGGGGGGGTTGTTGGGGGAGAGGTTTTAAAAAAGGGGTTACCCCCCTTGTTTTTATTGTGAGATGTTAAGTTTTGGGGTTATTATTATAAGTTTTCCCCTAACGGGCGGGGGAGGATTTAAAAAACAATATGTGCTTATTCATTATCCTGGGAAATAAAAGAATTTGTCTTTGTCTCTCTCCCCTTTACTTCACCTGAAAATTTTTCTCTTTTAAATTTTGATCTGATTTTCTTTTAATGCTTTCCTTTTCCGCAAATTTTTTTAATTCAGTAAAAATTTAAAAATTTTCCGAAAAAAGATTCAATGATGATGATGATGAGTGACGACGGTGGTGTGTGGGGGGGTTTGGGGTGGGAATGGGGGGGGTCCCACGATGTGTATGTGGTGCCCACAACATCCCTATCATAATAAAAGCCGAGTTGGAGTTTCCCTTTTTTTTCTTTTAAAAAAAATCTGATTATCAACAAAGCTGACAAAAGTTGGAAAAAGGGAAGAGGGATAATTTGGGTGTGTTGTGTTTCCCGGCACACACCCCCCTCCTTACGACAAATGGTCTGCTCTTGTCAGGGGGGGCAATGAAGGGTTTCCCTTGGGTTGCGGGTATGAAAATTTTATTTTTCGTCTGATGGTGGCGGCTCCCCCTCTTCCCGGAGAGGGCCGTTGGTTGTTTGTTGTGGGTTTTTGTTTTTGGTGTTGTGGTCGTTGTTATTTTTGGCGTTTTTTCCCCCTCCCTGTCTGTCCTGGCCCCGTCCCCCCCCTCGTTGTCTGGGGGCAAGACGCCCTTTCCCGTGTGTGGGCCTTTTCCCTTCCCCCTGGTGGTGGTGTCTCTTGTTCTTTATTGTTTTTTTATCTTGTTCTTCTCCTTCTTCTTTTCTCTCCCTCCTCCCCTCCTCCTCCTCTCATCATATCATTTCTTCTTTTTCTTTTATTCAGCTCTGCTTCCCTTTCTTCTGTTCTTGTTACGAAACTTTCAAATTCTTTCGCTGGGGCGTCAGAAATGGTGTTGGAAACAAGTTCAAACAAATTTAATCTCAAAATCTTTCGCCTGCCCCAATGAAATTACCAGGATGCGTTTTTAAGGGAAAGTCTTTTTTTTTGGGCCCGGCCCAAGGGAGGGGGGGGGGGGGGGGGGGGGGGGGGAAATACAACGGCAAGCAACGGAGCGACAAAATGTCATTTATTAAGATTTTTTAAAAAAAAGATCAAGCAAAAGATTTTTTTTGTTGGGGGGGGGGGGGGGGGGGGGGGGGGGGGGGGGGGGGGGGGAAAATTTACAACGGCAGCAGCAACGGAGCGACAAAAATGTCATTGATTACATATTTTTAAAAATAAAGATCAAGCAAAAGTTTTTTTTGGGGGGATGAAAGGAACCCCTCCCCCAAAAAAAACACCCAACACCGACCAACCAACCAAACAAACCAACAAAAAACCAGCATCCATTAATATATATTGGAGGCAGAAAGAAAAAAAAAGAAAACACACTAGAAGCTGGAGCGAAAGAGAGAGAGGAGAGAGAGGAGAGAGAGGAGAGAGAGAGAGAGGAAGAGAGAGAGGGGAGAGAGCAGGACGGAAGAGGTGAGACTCCTGACTTCTTCGCAGCAGTTTGACACTGGAAGGTTCCAGAAACAGGATGGTGGCTGTGGTTGGTGAGGAGAGACAATGACGATGACAAATTCTTTTATTTCGAGGATAATGAATAAGCACTCGTGTGCTTTTTTACATCCTGTCCCCGCCCGTAGGGATACATCTTAATAATAACCCAATACTTATACTCTCACACAGTAGAAACAAAGGGAAATAACCCTTTAAAAACAAAGAAAAAAGGAGAAAAAAAAGAAAAAACAACAACAAAAAAACAACCACAACAACAAAAAAGAAAAGAAACAAATAAAGAAAAAACCCCAACCCCCCCCCCCCCCCCCCCCCCCAAAAAAAATATAAAAAAAAAAAAAAAAAAGGGAAAAAACCCCCCCCAACAACAACAAACAAACAAAAGAAAAAGAAAAAACAAAACAAAAAAAGAGAGAGAAAACCAAACAACAACAACAAAACCAAGAAGAAAAAAACAACAACCAAACTTATAAAGTCATACATTTGTGTCTTTGTTTGATGTTGTCGTGGTTGTTTTTTTGTTGTTGTTTTTCTTTTTTTTCCTTTTTTTTTTGAGAGAGAGACAGAGAGAGAGAGAGAGAGAGAGAGAGAGGAGAGGGGGGGGGGGGGGGGGGGGGGGGAAGACGGAGGGCGGGAGGGGTCTGTCTGTCCACGGTGAGTGCTGCCAATAGCGGTAACAGCCTGGCTGGTGATGGTCGGGGTGGGCTGATGCCAATAGCGGTAACAGCCTGGCCTGTCTGCTGGGGGTGTCTGTCTGTCTGCCTGTCTGTCTGTCTGTCTGCCTGTCTGTCTGCCTGTCTGTCCACTGTCCGTTCACACAGCCATGTCCGGCAGATGGGCCCTATACACACTACACTACATACCTAATAACTACACTACATACACTACACTACTACCCTACACTACCCTAACCCTACCCTAAACTACACTACCACTACACTAACGACACTACCACACAAAACTACCCTACACTACACTACCTACACTACACTACAACTACCTACTCTACACACATACCCTACCCTACATACATACACTACACTAAAATACACTACACCACACTACACTACCCTACCTAAAACTAATACACTAAAAACTCACTACACTACTTCCCTTCCACCACCTACCTACCCTACATTTACCCTACACTACATACCCTACACACATTTCACTACCTAAACCAAACCAACTACACTACCCTCCACCCCCTACCTACACTACAGTACACAACACTACACAAACGTACACCACCCCACACAACACTAAAACTACATTTCACTACCCTACATTTCACTACACTCACTACACTACACTAGCCACAACTACATAAAACACACCCTAAAATACATTCACTACATTTACTAGCCAAACCTAAAACAAAAATTTACGCCACACTACATACCCCCAAAACACTACCCCACACTACACTACACTACACTAAAATACACTACACCAACTACCCTACACCACAAACACTACACTACACAACACCACACACACCTACACTAACCAAAACACACACACAACATTTACACTCCCACTACCCTACATTTAACTAAAATACAGTACACTACCCTACATACACTACACTCCCTACACTACACTCCACCACACTACCCCTACACTACACCACACTAACTCACTACCCCAAACCTTTTACCCACATTTACCCTAAAACCAAAACCCCACACTACACACACTACAAAACCCTACACAAACACACCCCCCCTACACTACACTACCCCTGCCCCCAATTTCCTCGGGAAACACTGCAGCCCACGGGCTAAAGGTTTTGCCCAAAAAGATAGATAGGTGGGGACACCTTGTTTCGGTTTTAAAAAGGGGACGGGCCAACTGTCGTACTTTTCCTCTGTTTGTCTTCTGTCTCTTTTTCCCTCTGTCTGTCGCCCCTTCCCTGTCTTCTCTCTCTCTCTCTCTCTCTCTCTCTCCCCTCTCTCTCCCCTCCCTCTCTCTCTCTTTTCTCTCTCTCTCTCTCTCCCCTCTCTCCTCTCTCTTTGGGGGTGCGGCGTGCGTGCGCGTATGTGTATGTGTATTGTTAGTTTTGATTAAAAAACTTTGTTCTCCCTTTTTCTGTTTAAGATGTTTGTCTTTTTTGCTTTTGGGTTTTTGGGTTTCTTTTGTTGCTGTTTTTTGTTGTTGTTTTTTGCGGCTGTGCTGTTTGCTGTTGCTGTTTGCTGCTGCGCTGCTGCTGTTCTTATTGTTCTATTTGGGTTCATCGGGGACACCCATTTTTTGGCTTTTTGGGTTTGGAAACAAGAGATTTTCACGATACACTCTGCGATTGTTGGAAAAAGACGTTAGCGAGGAAAAGGCGGGTATGACAATCATAAGCCTTAGGTGTTCAGTAGATGTTAGCCAGGAAAAGGCAGGTATGACATAAGCCTAACCTGGGTGTTCAGGGGAGGGCAGAGCCCTTTAGCAGTGGAAGGTACCACATAGCTTCTGTCTAAACACGGGGTAGTAGTAGGCTTCTGTAACGCAGCGTCTGGCACCGGCCCTGCTTATTAGCTCTGCCTCCTGGCTGACGTGCAAAAAAGCTATGGTAAGACAACAGTGTCAAAATCAGACTATTTTTCATCAGGGATAGAGTGGTTTTGTTGTTGTTGTTGTTGTTGTTGTTGTTGTTGTTGATAGTAGTAACATCATCATCATCAATGCCTTTGTGCCTTATTGGCACGTAGGGCAGCAACAAATGTTCTCCACTCCTGTCTGTCCTGGGCCAGCTTCCGGATGGTTCCCCAGGTATGTTGGAAGGTCATCAGCTCTGCTTCGACAGTCCGACGCCAAGTGTTCTTGGGTCGTCCTCGTTTGTGATAGTAGTAACCGTGTGCCACAAATCCATTTGTTTGGATTGAAAAATGACGGACCGTGAGCTTGACAAAAACAATTTTTGGTCATGTGTGTCAAATATCATGATCAACATACTTTTTACTATAAAAACAGCAAATAGGTACATGATCTTCATCTCGCCGACACAACTGCAGCCAGCCACATTGCGGAACCAGGGCTGACACTACAGGGAGGCAATCCATGTCTAGCTGCTTGGAGGCTCCTGAACAGAAGAGACCCTGCACTGCTGCTGGACCACTCTGCATCTACAGAACAGGTCAAACGACAGGGATCATAAATTTGGCTCAGTCTTGCTGATTTTATGATCAAAATAAAATAATTTTTCAGGCTGAGAATGTTAGAAAGATTTTAATTCTTAGACAACACATCAGACAAAATTAATTATTTCCGACAGACATAGTAAAAGGTAAAGGTAAAGGAGTCCCATAACCTATAAGGTCGTAGGGGAGCGAGGCGTCAGGGACCTCACTTCTCTAGGGGCCAGCATATTGAGGGCGGCGCCCATCTCCTCTCCCTCGCTGCTTTACCTTCCCTGACCCTAAAGAGGGCAGGTACCCATTTACAGCTGGGTGAACTGGGGGAACTGTACTGAAGCCAAGGCGCGCAAACGGTCACCCATCCAACTGGTAACCACGCTCGACGCTGCTTAACTTGGCTGGGGGAAAGCGAGGGCTCCGACCACTGAGCTATCCCGTCCCCAACAGACATATCAACGTAAAAATATAATTTCACGGGAGAAAAAGAATGTTTAAAACCTTTGACACTAAACGTGCTCTGTACTGCTCACATGCAAGCGCCTGTCCTGTGATAGGTCTGGGTTAGCCCAGGCCAGGCCTACTACGAAACTAGGCCTACAGCATTCAGGACTGATCCAACGGCACACACGCAAGCTGTGTTGCAGCGGGAGCGTCGAACAGCAACCGGGTGCTAGCCTATGTTGGATAAGCAGAAACAGTTATTAATGGACTGCTGCCACCAGTTCACCTGCACTCCCCTTTCTACTCTGCCATTGCTGTTTTCTCAGATTCCACTTTACTTACTGGCGAAACTAACACACCGCGCTCAACTTGCTACACGTGTCTGTCGTCTGCTTCGTTTTCTCCAGTTCTAAGTTTGAACTGCAAAGTATGGAAAGTACTGTGTAACTTTGCTCTGCGTTTTCCTGACAGCCTGAAGCCAAGGTGACTGACTGGTGGTGCGAGAGCTTTGCCGGTTGGGATTTGGAGGTAAGTTGGTAGCGTAATTGTTTGTGTAAGTGGGTTTACTTATTTCGGGAATAAGCTGTGCTGGTACTGGTGTTTGAAACTGCCTGTG
>JAQIHA010000208.1:5000-14840 GCA_028751875.1 Rapana venosa | reverse complement strand
TTATATCTATTAATGTTATACTTTCCTCTTAACACATCCCCAATTGATGTGGTGTTGTGGGGTGTGGGGTTTTTTTTGTGGTGGAGAGAGAGGGAGAGAGAGAAGAGAGGAGAGAGAGAGGAGAGGAAGAGAGAGAAGAGAGAGAAGGAAGAGAGAGGTATTTTTTATTTCGGGGATGATGGAATAAACACCATTGCTTGCTTTTTTCTTTTTCACCAGTCCCCTTTTTGTAAATTTTGTCATATGTTCCCACCAGCACCAAGGCCTACTTTTCCCAAAAAGGGGGACGGCCCAAATGTGTGTGTCGCAAGATGTTCGCGTGTGTTCACAGGACTTGGTTTTATAGTCTCATCCAAAGGCTTTCGGAGGGACTGGGCATGCGTTAGCCCCAAGGAAAATACCCCCCTTTCAACGGGAGGGAAGGGGTCACAGATCACCAGTCAATACGTTTAAAACCAAATCAACTATTCCCGTGTTGTGTTTGTGGTTGTGTGAGATATTTTTTTTCCGACATTTTTTTCAACCCATGTCCAGTTAAAATTTTTGAGGCTAATGAATTAAAAATCTCGAAAATTTTCCCCTGTCCTCTCAAATTTCTAAATTTGCAGGTATTTATTGAAATTTCAATTGTTTTTCTCAAGTGTGCATTATGTCTTTTAAAAAATTTTATTCAAAAAAATAGATTGATCTTAATACTTTTGCTTATCTTAAGCGTACTCTTGTTTTTCGTTACTGTTAGTATTCAAATCATTTTTGGGTGTAGGGGGGGGGGGGGGGGGGGGGTTTTCAATTTGTTTGTAATCCTCCAACCCCCCAAAAGGGGGGAAAAGGGAATTTAAATCTGGAATCTTTTGTGTGTCGTTTTTGTGGGGGGGTGCCCCTTTATTTTTTTTACAGGATGAGATGCCTTGCTTTTTAAAAAGAGCCCAGGGAAACAATTTATTTGACAGATGGAGCTTGCCCATTTCTTTGTTTTGATTTTTACCTTCCCTTTTCAAGTGTTATTTTTTTTATTTATTTTTTTATTTATTTATTAATCCGTTTATTTAAATTTTTTTATTTTTTTGTTTGTTTGTTTTAACAAATTAATCATTGCATCGTGGTCGGGGTTCCTGTTCTTTGTTTTTTAATTTTGGTGGGTTTTTTTCCTCTCCGTTTTGTTGTGTGGCTTATTTTTTATTTTTTTTTTAAAGGGGGGGGGGGGGGGGGGGGGGGGGGGGGGGGGTGGGGGGATGTTTGGTTGAGGGAGGAAAAGAGATATTTAAAACAGCTTGGTCTTGAGTGAGGCAATAGGGTTTGTTTCTAGCATGACCTTGATCTCTGTCACTGTCATGAAGTGGGGCTGTGTTGGAAGTCAGCCACTGATCCTCTGTGGGCAACTGACTCAGTGGATGGAGGCCTTACTGGGTCAAAACCTGGTTTTGTGCAGTCGTTGTCATAACCACAGTTTATTTTATTTTATTTATATCACTTTAAGTCACGTCAGATTTCTCTGCGTGAAATTCGGGCTGCTTTCCCCGGGGAGAGCGCGTCGCCACAGAGCAGCGCCACCCATTTTTTTTTCTGTCTACAACTGCATTTGTTTCCCTATCAGAGTGGCTTTTTTCTACAGAATTTTGCCAGGGACAACTCTCTTGTTGCCGTGGGTTCTTTTACGTGCGCTAAATAGTTTTTTTTGTGGAACACACGGGACCTCGGTTTATCGTCTCATTCGAAAGACTAGCGCCCAGACCACCATTCAAGGTCTAGTGGATGGGGACAAATTTTCGGGTCCAAACGGGATTTGAACCACCGCCCACTTCCGACCCGGACTTTTCGCTTTCTAGACAGGCGGTTACCTCTAGGCCACCGATCCACCAATCCAAGTTATAACTTGACTAAGGCCGACTAGTTTCGTCAAAAGAAATGCCTACTTTGTTATGATCTCAAAATTAGTTAGAAAACCAAATTAAGCTAATCAATCAAAAGCTGGATGTGTATGGTAGCCATTGTTACGGGATAGTCTGGTGGTTAGAGTGATGCGCTTGTGATCTGCTGACCCGGGTTCGAATCTCGTTCAAGAGGACTTTTCCTCAGGAGTTTAACATCAGTGCCGACTCCACTCCCTCCAAAAAGTCCTTCGGATGAGACTATAAACCGAGGTCCCGTGGCGAACGCACGCAGAACATTTTGCGCACAAGTTAAAACCCGTTCGGCTTTTCGAAAGAGTAGGCCATTGTGTGCCGGTGGGAACAGATGTTAAAAATGACAAAACTGCATACACACACAAGTGGATGTAAACAAGCACATGAGTGCTTATTCCATTATCCTCGAAATAACAGAATAAATAGATAAATAAATAGATAAACACAATCATGATCATGAGGGCAAAACGTGGGTTTGACTTCTCCTTTCACTGTATGAGGAATCTGGCGATGGGGCACAGCGCTGACTGAATATATCAGGCAGTATGCTAGGAGTTTTGAACCAGGAATTTCCCCTTTTCTATCCCTCTCTTTGTTTCTGCCTTGTTCCCTTTCTTCTCTTGTCTATTTTGTGTGTGGCCTTCTTGGTCCATTCTCTCGTCCTTTTTTTCTCCTCTCTTCACAAAGACTAAAAAGAAACAATTCATTCCTATTTAAAGTTGAATGCACTGGCCTCACTTGTCACGCGCTTAACGGCAGCGCAACGTATTTTCACTCATGTGACAGACAACAATAGTTGCTGTCTGAGCGTTCGACGACTAAGACGAAGGCAGTGTACGTTATGGGCAAGTCAACCTGGCGAAGTCCAGTCCTCCCCCAGGTAACAGAATGCATGCTGGGTCTGTTCATATCATTCACACTACTAAGCCTACTCTTGGTGTGAGCAATATCTTATTCGTTCACAAGTCGAAATGCGGCTACCTTAATGGTGGACAAAGACGGTCGCCTACGCAAAAATTTCACGTTTGTGCCCCAACTGTTGCCCTATCCTTGAGTGGTGATCTGGGTGCTAGTCTTTTGGAATCAACGAATAACCGAGGTCCCGTGTGTAACGCACACACACACGCACGCACACACAGGGGACGGGATAGCCTAGTGGTTAAAACATTGCGCTCGCAATCTGACGACCCTTGTTCGATTCCCGTTCAAGGGGGATATTTTCTCTTGGAGTTAACATCAGTGCCGACTCCACTCTCCCCAAAAGTCCTTCGGATGAGACTATAAACCGAGGTCCCGTGTGCAAACTCACGCAGAACATCTTGCGCACACGTTAAATCCTGTTCCGCTTTTCGTAAGAGTAGGCCATTGTGTGCCGGTGGGAACAGATGACAGAATTTACAAAACCGCATACACACGGGGACTGGATGTAAAAAAGCACATGAGTGCTTATTCCATTATCCTCGATATAAAAAAATAGAAAAGAATAGAACACACACACACACACACACACACACGCACACGCACGCCACACACACACACACACACACACACACACGCGCGCACGCACACACACACACACACACACACATACACACGCCCCCACGCGAGACAAGAGACAGAGACAGAGCCCACACGCCGTTCGTTTCTGGCGAAAGCGGGCAAGGCAGGCAGGAACTTGACTATTATTATGATGTCCTGTATGGAAGCATCATCATCATCACCATCATCTGAGTGTGTGAGAGATGAATAGATAAAAAACGGATGGGTGGATGGATGGATGGATAGATAGACGACCCAACCTTTGCTCATCACGCGTTGACTGCTGTCATGTCACTCCAAGAATCGAGCGTTCAGCACTTGGGCAGTGAGTGTGTAGCGTCTTCTAGCGAACATGGCTGGTCTGAAGTACTGAGGGTTTTTGCTTTTTGTGTGTGTGTGTAGTGAGTGTCTGTCTCCCGTGTAGGCATAGTCCCTGCAGCTAGTCCTGTGAGTGAGTGAGTATGATCAATCTGAAGGGCTGTATGTCTCTGAATGTCTGACTTAAGCCGCTGTGTGTCGTATGACAGGGGGTACTATATACTATAATTAAATACAATAAAGCGAGACTTACCTCGTAAGTTGAAGCTGTTTGTAAATTCTTGCGAATTTATTGTAGACCGGAACGGAGTGCACATGAGAAACCGCGCGCAGCCTACCGCCAGTTTTTAGAGCCTCGAGAGAACACTGTGTCACACTATATATAACAGGATCATCATATAATTAATAAACATTGTTATCATTCCTTTTCATTTACTTTGGGTGGGATGTCTTACTATTTGCACGGTGTGCAAGAACACTGATGGCAATTCTTCATTTTTTCTAGTGGTAGTAGTTTCGTTTGCATGGTATGCATTTCATTTTACTTGCATGGTATGCATGCAGACCATTGCACGGTGGGCATGTGCACTCCGTTCCGGTCTACAATAAATTCGCAAGAATTTACAAACAGCTCAACTTACGAGGTAAGTCTCGCTTTATTGTATTTAATTCTTGCTCATTTCCTGTATACCTCCACTACAGGCACATGAGATTTGAGAGCCACAGTGTTCTCAAGACAAACACATCCATCACATGAAAAAAAGAAACATGTCCTACCTTACTTCTGTGTTAGGAAACGCTCCCATGATGGACTGGCCCATGGTCAGTGTTGGTCCCACATTCTTATTATAAAATTTTGCAAATGTGGAAACATTCGTCCATCCAGCTGCTTTCATTATGATGTGTATTGGAGCGTCTGCAAGTTTTGCTGCTGAAGTACTGGCTGACTGGTACTGTGGGCTGTGAAGCGTGTAATGTCTATGCCTGCCCCTCCAGCGTCCATTTCAGCCAGCGAGAGATGGTATCGCTACTAGCTCCTCTGTGCGGTGCTTGGAGAGTGATAAACAAATGTCCAGTGGAAATCTGAGCCCTCATTTCTTTTCTTCGTCCTAAGGTATTCTTTCAATGTGTGAACTACACACAGAGCCTCCTTATCCACAAAAGCCATGAGTTCAATCGGTGATTGATGGGCTCCTCTTCTTGATTGTTTTAATAAACTATTTACATAAAATACACATTTTTTGCCTCGTTAGTAGCATATTATGGATGTCAGTGCAGCAATAGTTTGACACCTCTGACCCGACAGCAGTGCAATTAACATCACAAGTTTCATTGTCAGTTCTTTGAACGTTAGTTTATCCACTGGAACCCACGTTTCTAGCATTTTAAGCACAATATTTACATCCCAAGTTTGGTGATACTTTGGTAGTGGTGGTTTTCTTTCAAAAACACCCTTCATAAATCTTTTTACAAGTGCATGTTGACCGAACGTAGCCCCTTCATAGTTGCAGAGAAAACAACTTAGCGCAGAACCAGTGGTGCCCACAGCGCTATATGAATATCCCTCTTTCAACAGAGATGCCAGAAAATTTACAGCTGTGGCTAGAGGCGGTGAAACTGAATCCACCTGTTGCTCACACGCGTACCTCTCCCACTTTCGTATGTACACATCATACATCTGTTTTGTTGCAGGTCGCCATGAGGACATGAGAATACTGGTAGTGTCCTCAGAAAACCCTTGTGTTCTGAATCTATCCCTGACACTTTGCAGACTAACAGAGTCAAGCTTTTCTTTAGTGGGTGTTTCATCTCCTTTTTGACTTGGTTGATGTCAGTAGAGTGTTCCTGGCTGACAAGAGGACTGGCCTGCTGTGAGGATTTTCATTAGTGCTGGCCAAAAAGGCTGGTTTTTCCAGGCTGGTGCTACTATAACCCCTCTTGCTTTGTCTTTCTTAAACTTTGCCAGGGACACGGGATAGAATGCTGAAAGGGGGAAAACAATAGACAGTTTCATTACCCCAATACATGCTAAATGCGTCAATAGCACATGCTCCTGGGTCAGGCAAGAAAGACACATATCTGGAAAACTGAAAATTTAATCTAGAAGCAAACAAGTCATGTCAGGTTTTATATCTAGAATATTCAGAGCCTCAGAGAGAAGCAGTGAATCAAGTTTCCATTCTGTGTCTATGTGGCCAATGTCTAGACAGCCTGTCAGCTTCAATATTATCAACTCCAGGATGTGGGCAGCACTGAGCCTTTATGTTCCTGCTTTCACACCAATGCAGATTTGCTGAGACACGTTATTCAGCTGTTTTGATCTGTTAGAACCCATGTTGTTATATACAACCAACTGTGCTTGTGTTTATCAGACATGATTTTTTATGTGAACATTCAGTTTGTATGCAACAAAGTTTGAGACCAAACAAGACAGCTATAGCTCCAATGAGTTTATATGTCCTTCTTTGTCTTTCTCCACTCCACCAGCCTTGTGTTTGGGCTTTGGTCTCAACAATCCAAGCACCCCATCCTGTACCTGAGCTGTCTGTCTTCATAGTAATAGTAGGATCTGATCTCTGAATAGGAGCCTTTTTGTTATCTATGTTATTGATCCACCATTCTAGCTCTGCTTTTTCCTTCAGCTTGATAACACTGCAGACTTATCCCAGTTTTCCCTTACTTATTTTAAGTGCAAAACATTTGTCTTGTTCAAGTGCTCTGTAGTACAAAGGGCCCATTGGCACAGCAAGAAAACAAGAAACATTAGTCCAATACAAGATGCCAGAGATCTTATGTAACATTCTTCTGACTGAATAATTCTTTGCATGCACACAACAGTTTCTGTTTCCGTTAATCTGTCAGCATGTTCATCTGTCAGCATGACGGACATGTCTATGGAGTTTATTTTGAAACCCAGGTATGTGATTTCTTGCACAGGTATGAACTGAGATTTCTTTTCATGTACATAGAATCCTAGATAGTCTAATAATTTTATCGTGTCTGTCACACACTGTACAACTTCTGTTTCAGACTCTCCAACAATTAAACTATCATCAATGAATGAAGTTATCTGGTGACCCATATCATGTAAGCATGCTAGGACAGGTTTCATAAGTTTTGTGAATTTTCTGGGAATCGGACTGAGTCCCATGGCAGCTGCCTGAAAACAGTACAGTTTTCCTCTCCATCTGAATTTCAGGTATTTCTGAAAAGTCTCCTCTACTGCTATGACATAATAGGCATCTCTCAGATCAATTGATGCAAAATAACAATTTTGCGTCACTAGATCCAAAGCTGTATGTATTGTTTCCATCTTAAATTTCTTTATATTTTACCTTTTCATTTAGAGCTTTCAGATTCAAAATCATTCTAAATGATCCATCTTTTTTCTCTCCCTAACAAAGATGGTGAGACAATTTGTCCTGATTCTGGCAAGGATTCTTTAATCACACCTTTGTTCAACACAGGTTTCTATTTCAAAGTCAATAGCATAATTTTCATGTTGTTGTAAATGACCTTTGTGAACTTTGCTTTATATCTTCTGGGCAATCATCAAAAATGATTTTAATTCCTCAAACTGTTTCAAGTACATCAGGGTCAGAAGTTAACACATTCCAGCAGACAACTTTTCCTTAATGCTTCCTGCTGCAAATTTAATCATGCTTGGCTTAAAGATAAGCACACAGAGAGGGCAAGCAAAGTTCAAATTCACTAACCTTGTTTCCAGAAGGGAGGGGCGGTTCAGTCAGGGATCGAGTTACTGCCGGTGGCTGTTTTTCTGACCCTTCTTCCAAAACATCTTGTTTGTCTGCCCCTGCCTCCATGGCTTCCGGCCTAAAAAAGAGCTGGTGTTGTTGTGCTGCCATGTGGTTTTCTTTTGCTGGCCACGCATGCTCTGACCGAGTTTCTGGGACTCCTGTACTTCTTTCAATGCTTTGTGAAACTCGGCGCCATACAGTAGTTCTGGTGTCATGGCAACATGCGGTGCACATATGCCAGAGAGTTCACGGGTAGGCAGGGTCGGTGCATTTCTCTCCGTTTCTGGGACAGGTCATGGTTGGCATGACCTGTGAGGGCTAGGGCGTCTGAAAGATAGGCTATGCATCCGGTCAGTTCACGGCGTACTTTAGCTGCCTCCTGCCCTGAGATGGTATCTCTTACTTTCAGAAGTCGGTCCAGTGCAGAGCGTTTATCGCTATGGCAGCTTTTGACGGGGGTTTTTTGTGTATTTGCCATCCTGACATCTGTCTTTCGTGAGAAGGGCTTGAGAACAGAAAAAACTTCCTGGTTTGTTCGGGGAACGCCCAGGTAAAGAACAGTTTTCGGGAATAGGGTACTTGGTAAGTTTTTCCCTCAGTTTCTGTCTGGGAGTTTCGATCCAAATCTGGACTCAAGCAGCTTTGCCAGTTTTTCAGAAACCGGTGGCCCTTTTTTCCTCATTATCATCAAAGGATGATGCCATTTCAGCGAAAATGTCGTCATCTTTATCCTCATCCTCTATAGATTCTGCCATCAGTTTCTTTCTCCAGCTCCTCTGCCCTCTCATCAGAAACACTGTCAGTAACAGTTTCTGAATCGCTGCCTGCCTTCTTTCTTTTCCCTTCATTTTCCAGGAGGGGTTCTATGTCTGACCAGTGCTCATTTTCCTCTTCCGGGAGTGCGGTGCACTTCTTTCCAATTTTCCATTCTTCTAGAGAGATTTTGGACAGTTGTCAAAATATCTCGGAGAGATGGTTCCCTTTCAGTAGAAATGACAGCTTGTGGTTCTTCTTCATTAGACAGATCCATCACCAAATCCTGGTCACTAGAGTAATCAGCAGCATAGACCTCCATTTTTTTTTTTTTTTTTTTTTTTTTTTTTTTTTTTCCCACAGAACACTTATCCACAATACAAAGTATTTCACCAGCAATACAAAAGAAACCAAAACAGGTGGTGATAAAATGAAACAGTTTTTAACACAATTCAAAAGAAACCAAGAAAGGCTAGGACTAGAACTCTATTATAGCTTATGCTCAGATTCCTGATAGTGATGGGCGTTGCCGACACAGTGAGAGGCGATACGATAACACGTCTGGTCAGTAAGGTGGCTAGGCACGAAACTGGCGGTAGGCTGCGCGCGGTTTCTCATGTGCCTGTAGTGGAGGTATACAGGAAATGAGCAAGAATTTCTCTAGTTGACACATGAAAGTATTCTTGAGTCTTGAGTCTTGAGTTGAGAAGACCATGTTTGTTTTGGCCTCAGGCTTTCCGATGTTAGGGTGGGGTGGTGGGTTATTTATTTATTTATTTATTCTTTTATTCTTTTTATATCAAAGATAATGGAATAAGCACTCGTGTGCTTTTTTTACAGCCAGTCCCCGTGTTGTTGTTGCTTCGATTTTACGTCTGTTCACTCAAAGTGATTAGTGATATCAGTCCCTGTGTGTATGCGGTTTTGAAACATTTTGTCATCTGTTCCCACCGCCACACAATGGCCTACTCTTACAAAAAGCGGAAGATGTTCTGCGTGTGTTCGCTCGCACACGGGGGCCCATCGTCAGATTCCTCATGTAGTGAAAGGAGAAGTCAAACCCAGGTTTTCCCTCATGATCATGACTGTCTATTTATTCATTTATTTTTTCTGTTATTTCGAGGATAATGGAATAAGCACTCATGTGCTTGTTTACATCCACACAATGTGTGTGTGTGTATGCAGTTTTGTTCAATTTTTTAAAAATCTGTTCCCACCGGCACACAATGGCCTACTCTTTCGAAAAAGCGAACGGGTTTTATGTCTCATCGGAAAGGTTGGATGTGTGTGTGTGGGGTGAGGGGTGGGGGGTGGGAGGGGGGGAGGAGGGGGGGTGAGTGAGAGGGGGTGGATGAAAATGTGTATGATCATTAACATTTTTAGAGTGGGTTGTCAAGTTTTGTTTTGTGGAAATTTTTGTATTGTTTACATTTAGAATGATTGTTGTTAGTATTGTTTCTATGTTGATGTTATTCTTATTATTGCTGATGATGTCTTACCGTAAAGACTCTTTTTTGGTTGGGTTTTGTTGTTGTTGTTGTTATCATATCAATTGTTCGGATGATACC
>JAQIHA010000208.1:0-2500 GCA_028751875.1 Rapana venosa | reverse complement strand
CTCTCTCTCTCTCTCTCTCTGTATTGTGGCCTAAGGCCGAAAATGCAATTAAATCATTCTCTCTCTCTTCTTTCCTCTCTCTCCTCTTCTCTCTCCTCTCTCCCCCTCCTCTCTCTCTCCCCTTCTCTCTCTCTATCTCTCCCCTCTCTCGCACTTATTTTTATTATCATGACATTAAATTTTGTATGATTATAATTAAAAAGTGGTTGTTGATGTGTGCTCTGTGAGTATATATATATTTAGTATTACCCCTGAGACACCCCACACACACACACACTCACACACCACAAACACACACACACCACACACAACACACACCCCACACACACCCAACAAAACACACACACACACAAAACCCCACACACACACTCTCTCTCTCACTCACATTCTCCCCTCAATGCTGTACAGTTTAGATTTCTTCTTTTGTTTTGTTTCTTTTTTTTATTGTGTGAATTGGGGAATTGAGTTTATTTCATTATCATGACATACAATTTGAAACGAGTATAATCAAAAATGAGTGTTGCTGGTGATTGTGTACTAAATTTTGGGAATTAAAATTGGATATTATCTTTGAAATACACACACACTCTCTCTGTCTTTTGTCTCTCTCACCTTTATCGTTTTGCTTATAGTTATGGTGTATCCTGATGAAGGATTCATATTTTATATTTTCAATACTTATTGGGCTTGTCCTCTGTACTTTAAATCTTATGAGTGCCCTATTTCAATATCTTATAGTTATGTGTAACAAGTATATGTACCATTTGACAAGTGTAGATGTTTTTCTTTTGACTTATTAAATTTGGTTGTTATTCTTCTTGGTTTTGTTGTTCTTTCTGTTTCTCTTTTTTTTTCTTTTTTTCTTCTTTTGTTGGTTTGGTTTTTCTTCCTCTTTTGTTTGTTGTTTGTTTTGGTTATGTTTTTTTTCTTTCTCTGGGGTGGTGGGGGTGGTTGGGGGGTAGTGGGGGGTGTTTTTAGGGTTTTTTTTTTTTTTAGTTTGCTTTCGGGGGGGGGGGGGGGGTTGTTGGGGGGGGGGGGGGGTTGTTAGGGGGGGGGGGTGTTTTTTTTGAAAAGGGTTATTTCCCATGTTTCTACTTGAGACTGTATTAAGTGTTGGGTTATTAATTAAGATGTATCCCTACGGGCGGGGACTGGATGTAAAAAGCTCATGAGTGGGTTATTCATTTCCTCGAAATAAAAGAATTGTCATTGTCATTTTTCTATCTATCTATCTACTACTTCTATCTATCTATCTATCTATTATCTATTATCTATCTATCTATCATTATCTATCTATTATGGGGACGGGACAGCTCAGTTGTCGGAGGCACTCGCTTTCCCCCAGGTAAGGTTAAGCAGCATCGACGTGGTTACCATTATTTTGGATGGGTGACCGTTTTTCACGCTTGGCTTCAGTACAGTCCCCAAGTTCACCCAGATATAAATGGGTACCTGCCCTCTTTAGGGTCAGGGAAAGTAAAGCAGCGAGGGGGAGGAGATAGGCGCCGCCCTCAATATGCGGCCCTAGAGAAGAGGTCTCTGATGCCTTGCTCCTCTACGATCACATGAATTATAGGACATCTATCTATCTATCTATCTATCTATTTATTTTATCTATCTATCTATCTATTATCTATCTTCTACTATTATCTATCTATCTATCTATCTATCTGTCTGTCTGTCTGTCTGTCTGTCACTGTCTGTCTATCTGTCTGTCTGTCACTGTCTGTCTGTCTACATTCATCATTGATTCATTCATTCGTGCTTACACATACAAAGGAGACCATAACATAAATACCATTTTGTTTTCCCCACAGGCAATCCTTCCATCCCGGCCTGTGACCTTGAAACCATCAATCATGACCCTTCAAGTTGGGCCAGGTGATTGGATAATGATACTTTCATGTCTACAGTGACACCGACACTTTACCACGGGCCAAACAGTAAAGATAACCCCCAAAAAATGTGACACCACTCCCGTCCCCTCCCCTCCTCACACCTCCTTCCCCTTAACAGAACAACTGTCTTCTTCAACAGCGAGCGAGAGAGAGCGTGCAGATCTTGCCTGTCTTATCATTTCGGGTCATTTTGTTTTGGGGGTCTTCGGGAACCTCTCACCGTGACATTACTGACAATTCAAGGCCACTTGTCAAGGACAGCCTTGGACCTGGGCGTCCTGACCTGGGTTTGCTGCCTGGTGGCATCCGGAGAGGCGTTGAAACCCTTTGCTTTCTCAATTAAAGAAGCGAAAGTCATGTGCAGGCTGTACGGCATCGCCACTTTCCCAAGTGCTTCAGGATCATGCTGACCATCGTGGCCTTTGACCGCTAAGCTCATTGCTTGCCTTCAGAGGTCAGTCCGGAGGCAGCGGGAGACATAGCGGGGGTGTGCACGCTCTTGAGTCACGTGGCCGCAGCCACGTTTAGGCACCAAGCCACACGACAGGCTTTACAAAGTGACGGGTCAAAAAAAAAAAAAAAAAAAAAAAAAAAAAAGATTA
>JAQIHA010000207.1:0-14821 GCA_028751875.1 Rapana venosa | reverse complement strand
AGGACGTTGCTGTTGGTCCCTGTGAGGACAGGAAGGAGTGTGGTAGGGGATGGTGACAAGGTGGACATGGAGTGAGGTACGCTGACCAGGACAGAGCTGACAGAGCAGAGGAGAGCAGAATGTTCAGGGAGTGCAGGAACCGACCAGGGACCTGAGAGGTCAGCAGACACAGGCACATTGATACCTATAATTGTCTCACAAGAAAAATACATTTCAGATTGCTATAAACATTCCAAGATAGCTTAAAAAAATTATCATACACAAACACAAACCCAGGTGCGTGCACACACACGCACCGCATACACACACACACACACACACACACCAATGTAGGAATACAATGTTGTAAAAACCATTGATTGGAAAAGATATAAACTTATTATTTTTTTACGCGTGCACGCACGTGCGCATTCACACACACGCGCACACCCATACACACACACACCAATATGTGACCCGTTTTTACGAAATGAGTCTTAACTCGCACACAGTGAAAAGGAGAGAGGCCCAAAAAAGGGAAGGTGGGGTCCATTTAACCAATTTTGACTTTTCATCAAAAATGGAATCTGTAGTCATTAAATTTCCTATCTATGTACTTGAACAGGTTAGATATGATTTAAAAATGTGTTTTTAAACCGTTTTTATCGACCTACCCTTCTGCAGTTTTCCAGTTTCATCGATTGTTACCACCCTGATTTCAGTCATCCCTTTATCATTACCCCTGACTGGGCCCCACACATGTCATATACCATTCGAAAGGTTGTGACCTGTATTTTCAATTCCACACATTCTTTACTTGAAATCTAACCAATCAGAATACTGTTTCGAGTTATTTAGGCGTAAACAAAAAGTGAAAGCTCAAGAAGATCGACCAATGAGAGTTGAGGAAGCATACCGCCTGTATGTAACGAACAGTCAGCTTGCCTGTGATTGGTTGGGAGGGAGATCGCTGACGACGGTTCTGTTCTATTTTAAGAACAGCATGGCCCGAAAACTTTACAATTTGCAAAGAATAATGGGCATTTTGCTCATTTCTTGCTGATCTTCCACTCTTTGAATAGCAGATCAGTAAAAACGACATGTATTTTTTACCAAATACTGTGATGCATCTTATTGTGAAGACAAAAAATCAAACCAGCCGGACGAAGGCCCGAGAAACTTGAATGAAATGAACAGCGATCTATGTATTAGGGTTCAAGTGAGATACACGAGGCGCTGGTATCTGTATGCAATGTTAATAAACATTGGTATGCATACAGATCAAAGCTGCAGATCTAGACTTGAACAGTCTAGAATTCTGGGGAGACTTTTAGCATTTCACCTGTCAGTGCATGACATGAGAAAATCAACTGTTTTAAACTTACTTGATTCATGTGTGTGTGTGTGTGTGTGTGTGTGTGCTGTTGTTGTTAAACTGAATAAATGTGTATGTGTGTGTGTGTTTTGAAAATTATCAAGTCAAAATTGAGGGTAAAGATTAAGTTCACACAACTTTCTTTCATCCTGCCTCTGTGTGTGTGTGTGTGTTTTTTGTTGTGTGTGTGTGTGTGTGTGGCAATTAATTCACTAAGTACTATTCCAAACAGTACCTTTTTGTGTTTAGTTTCAAAGTAAAATGTTTTACATTATTTAATACTTACATCATTACAACAAAGTGAGTGAGTTCTTTTTATCATAAACTGTCACTTTGTTTCAGTTGAAGTATTTATCATGTATCCAGGCCTTTTATCAGTTAAAAATACATCTTCTGATCATACCTGGCACATTATATACTATCAAAGAGTATATCTTTGCAATATCCCTTTTTAGTACCAATTTTTGTTGGTATTACCAAGTGCAACATCCACATTTATAAGTTTAATGTAGATTTCAAGGGTTTAGCCAATTGTTATTGTGAAGAAGCAAGCAGTGCATGAGGTATTGTGAAAATTGTGATTTTTCACTTAGTGTTTGATCTTTTGACAGAACACTGCTAGCTAACATCTCAAAGCAACCTAGAAATCAAACAATTTGATAACAAAACTGATACTGAGTACTGATTAACTTTTAATAATAGTTCATGTATGAAAGTCTGCAGAAACAGACTCTGTGTGTGTGTGCGTGTGTGTGTGTGTGTGTGTGCGCGTGTGTGTGTGTGTGTGTGTTTTAGATTCAATACTTTTGTTTTGACAACAGTGAATAAGCAGCCATGAGCTTCAATTCAGTCCCCATGTGCATGGAGCTTTTTTAAATATGTCATCCATTCTGTGTGTGTGTGTGTGCGTGTGTGTGTGTGTGTGTGGGGTTTTTCTTCTCTATTTTGAAGATCATTTTCTTTCAAGGTAATGAATAAGTAATCTGTGTGTGTGTGTGTGTGTGTGTGTGTGTGTGTGTGTGTGTGTGTGTTGTGTGTGTGTGTGTGTGTGCTGTTGTTGTTAAACTGAATAAATGTGTATGTGTGGTGTGTGTGTGTGAAAATTATCAAGTCAAAATTGAGGGTAAAAGATTAAGTTCACACAACTTTCTTTTCATCCTGCCTCTGTGTGTGTGTGTGTGTTGTGTGTGTGTGTGTGTGTGTGTGTGTGTGTGTGTGTGTGTGTGTGTGTGTGTGCAATTAATTACACTAAGTACTATTCCAAACAGTACCTTTTTGTGCTTAGTTTCAAAGTAAAATGTTTTACAATATTTAATACTTACATCATTACAACAAAGTGAGTGAGTTCTTTTTATCATAACTGTCACTTTGTTTCAGTTGAAGTATTTATCATGTATCCAGGCCTTTTATCAGTTAAAAATACATCTTCTGATCATACCTGGCACATTATATACTATCAAAGAGTATATCTTTGCAATATCCCTTTTTAGTACCAATTTTTGTTGGTATTACCAAAGTACAACATCCACATTTTATAAGTTTAATGTAGATTTCAAGGGTTTAGCCAATTGTTATTGTGAAGAGCAAGCAGTGCATGAGGTATTGTGAAAATTGAGATTTTTCACTTAGTGTTTGATCTTTTGACAGAACACTGCTGGCTAACATCTCAAAGCAACCTAGAAATCAAACAATTTGATAACAAAACTGATACTGAGTACTGATTAACTTTTAATAATAGTTCATGATGAAAGTCTGCAGAAGCAGACTCTGTGTGTGTGTGCGTGTGTGTGTGTGTGTGTTTTAGATTCAATACTTTTTGTTTTGACAACAGTGAATAAGCAGCCATGAGCTTCAATTCAGTCCCATGTGCATGGAGCTTTTTTAAATATGTCATCATTCTGTGGTGTGTGTGTGTGTTGTGTGTGTGTGTGTGTGTGTGTGTGTGTGTGTGTGTGTGCGTGTGTGTGTGGTTTTTCTTCTCTATTTTGAAAGATCATTTTCTTTCAAGGGTAATGAATAAGTAATCTGTGTGTGTGTGTGTGTGTGTGTGTTGTGTGTGTGTGTGTGTGTGTGTGTGTGTTGCCTTGAATGTTTTGATTCAAGGAAAGGAATGAGTACTCCATTGATTTTTTCTACCTGCAGTCTCTGTGTGCATGCAGTATTTTGTCATCTGTGCCCTCTGGATGGTGTCATACTGATAATCTGTTTTCTTTTTTTCTGAGCAATCAAATGCTATTGAGTCTGATTGTCTCTGCTTTCACTTGCATGTATTTTGTGCATGGATGTGTGTGTATGTATGCGTGTGTGTGTATGATGAGGAGAGAGAGAGAGAGAGAGAGAGAGAGAGAAGAGAGAGAGAAGAGGAGAGAGAGAGAGAGAGGAGAGAAGATAGAGAGAGAGAGAGAGAGAGAGAGATTCAAAATTAAAGTCAACATTTTAATTCCAGATGACAACATTGAATAAGCAATGCATAACATTATTGTTGCCTTTTATAAAGCCATCCATCTAAAAATTAATAAAGTAACAACAAAATCAAATTGAAAATATGTATGCGAAATGAATAACAGAAAAAACCAGGTATGTAGTTATTATTATTTCAATTAATCTATTATAACATTTTAATTCATATGTAACCAAGTATCATTTATCAGATTCTACATGTTTTCAGCTGACTGAGTTCATTCTATTGGATATATGCTAGTCAGATACTAACAAGTCTCCTCATTAACCCCTGTCCAAGGTTCTTCCACTTCATGCCCTTTTTCAGGGGGGGGGGGGGGGGGGGGGGTGGGGGGGTATGAGCTAAATAATAACAACGATGACAGTCAATATGTACAGTATTTTTGTCTGATGCTGTGAAATAGTATGTTTTAACACCATATCAAATTTGGCCATCATCAGTTGATAGAAGTACCGTTGGTAAGGTGTTTAGTTAGCTAGAGTGGTGTAAAACTTAAAGCCGATTTTCTCAGAATGTGAAATCGCTGGGTCACCCATTTCAAGCACCCATAACTTTGTCAATTTTATAGATAGAATAATGTATCATACATCAAAAGAAAGGTAAAGATCTGTAGATTTCAGAAAATGTAATAACTCAATTTGACCCAATTATACCTTAAGACTCCTTTTGTAAAAACGGGTCACATATATGAACACAGTTTGATCACACATACACACACACGTGCACCCGCGCACCATAATGACCATTATCTAGTAAAGACATAAACACACACACACACACACACACACACCCAATTTAGAAATCATTCTTGAAAGCCAAAAGCAAGATACAGGAGTACTTATTTTCATTACCACACACACACACACGCACTTGACAATCAGGGGGGTATATCAGAGAATGTAAAACTGTTTGGTCAGTGCTGTTTTGAATTTAGAATTCGAATGACTACTGGAACAAAGGAATTTCTTTTTCTATTTGTTTTACTGTTGGAGCACCGAAAGCGGCGTCCTGAAGGCAATAACTGAAATTCCGAAGACATAGCATGACTGAGAGGGAGAGAGTTGTTGTCAGTCAGTCAGCTGAAGCAGCCTGGGACGGACTTTGTCTACAGCCGGGTGGTTCAGACCCTTCCACTTCAGTCTTCCGTCCTGTGGATCCCTGAAGACCTGAGTTCACATCTGGATGGTGTCTGGGGAATTAAGGGTGGGGATTTTTACAGTCTCCCAGGTCAAACTTCAAGGGCAGACCTGCCAGTGCCGAAATTCTCTTCATAAGACCTGGGCTGCCTGTATTGCAGATGATCTTAGAGAAAGGGGCATAAATAAGGAGGAAGCTGAAAACAGAGAGATGGAGAAGGCTCATCAATGTCAAACCTCCCCTGGGAGAAACATGACAAAAAAGGAAGAAGAAGAAGATGTATGTGCGGAAAATCAAATATGCACGTTAGATCCTGTAATTTTTATGTCAGCATTCAGTGGTAACAGAGGCATACCCAGCATGCATCCCTGAAGTCGGAATGCGGCTACCTTCATGGTGGGCAGAAACGGTAGCATGCAGAAAATCTGACCATTGGAGAACCTGGGAGCTCTAGCCAAGGAGCAGGGAAGAAAAGAAGCAGTAGCCTGTAGTGGCAGCAGCCTGTCTTTGGCCGTGCAGGACATCTCCTGGTCTGAGGGAGAGGAGACCAGTTTGTGCAGAGAACTGCTCTTGCCTAGGAATAGGAATGATATTGATTAACATTGTTATTATGAGAAGAAATAATGATCTTTCCTTTATTAAATTGTGTTGTTTGTTTGTGTTGTAAATGCAGCAACACACAATATTAGTAAAAGGTCAGAAATGTGTCAAGTGGCCCAAAAAAAATCTCACCGCATGTTGCAAAATGTCAGCCACCCCACGAATGTGGAGAGTGTGACTTCAAATGGACGTCATTTCTGTGGATGACACAGGCCCCCCTTCTTGCAAATGACAGCACTGGAAAGGTTAACACAGCAGCCTGTTGTTTTACTGCTGACTGTATTATAACTTTTATTTATCAGAAATGATCACTTGTGAGTTTGGCTGCCCCAGATATAGGCAGACTGTGAAAATCAGCGTTTCCAGATCTACCTCATGTAATGCCCACAGATGCACGAAAAGCTTTTGTTGTTGCTGAATTTATTTGTATATAAAAAGTGGTGATATGAACATAATGTCTGTGCAAGTCAGTGAAAAGCCAGAACCCATGATCCAAAACTCTGGGCCATGCAGTGTTGATCTTCTTCTTTGTCCAACACTCAGACAGTGACTGCTGCTGTTGTCCCTCATATGAGCACAACTGTGATGCGCTGCTGGTAAGCGTCTGACAAGTCAGGCCCAGTGCATTCCACTTTGGTGTGGTAGAGAATTGTCATCTTTTCAGTCTTTCTGGAAAAAGGGAGGAGAATGGACATGAAGCCAGAAAATCGACAGAGGTGATGGGAAGAAAAAGGAAAGGTAGAATGAAAAGCGATGCTAACAAAGCGAGGGATTTTAGCACTGGATTTTCTGGGTGGGAGATGCTGTTTTTACTGATGAGGCCCTGGCATCCCATGGGGACAGTGTTTTTGAGCGCCTTTTGTTGTTGTTGTTGTTGTTATGTCGTGGTCACTGCCAATATCAGCGCCAGGCAAAGTCTTGTCTGGGCTTTTGTTGATGTCGACTTAATGTTTGGGGGAAGATGTAGTCAATTTGGTTATGTTGGTCTTTCAATTTGGTGAGTGCCACGGTTCGTTTTCTTGATTTCTTGTGGGGGTTTAGGGTGTTGCGACAGTAAGATTGTGGTGCTTGCGAATTCAAAGTCTGAGAACCTTTGTCGTTGGTTTGTCATGCCAAAAGGCTATTGTCTGGCCATTGGGTCTAAGCGCAGGTCTCCGATCTTGCCATTCAGTGCTGGATCACGAAGAAAGTCCTTCTTTGGAGTTGATTGATGAGCTATCATTACTTGTAGAACACTCGTATGGCTTATCATGTCGTCTGATGTTGGTGCATATAGACCTTGTATTAGATGGTCATGTTGTGGTGGTTTTGCTGCGACTCGCATGGAGTTCAGTTACTTTGAGATTGGGAGGTTAGCTGATGACACTGTTAGTTCTTCTTGTTGACAAGAAAATCCTACTCGTGTTGGTGTTTGAAGTCGTCGCACTATACCATAGTTTGTGATCTTATTCTGTGGTGGTTTCGCGAATTCCCGACCCAACGGAACTTCGGCCATTCCAAGTATGTCCATTCGTTCCTTCGTATTTCGGTTGGGTCAGTTCTTGAGCTTCCAATGCGTGAAAGGTACGGTTGTTCCTGTACAATGAATGGTCTATCAGCCTGGAGTTGATCGCTGTTGTTTGCGTCCCAGTAGCTTATTTTCCACCTCCATCCTGGGAAAGCTCCTATGGAAGGCTGCGGTTGTTGGTTATTGGCTCAACCGATCCGGCATGTTGTTTATTTCTTGCAGTAACTGTCCATGTGGTATTTCTGTGGGTGTTGGTTTACCAAAGACATCGTTATTGAGACAAAGGAGGGGTCAGTCCTTAAGAGAGCGACTATCATGATGAGATGGACGAATATTGCAGCGACTGTAAACTACAGAGAGGTGATCCGAACAAATTAACGTGCAAGATAATAGACATCAGATCATGGTGGAAAGCACCAAGGTGCTGGAGGGAGTAGATAGAAGATGCAGTAAGATCCTTGAAAGGAGGCAGTCACAGGGATTGACAACATCCGGCTGAGCTCATCAAGTACGGAGGCCCAGAGATGATCAAGGCACTACTCAATATCTGCCACTCGCATTGACAGCAAAGAGTGGCCTGAACAGTGGGACCCAATCCATCATAGTTCCTATCCAAAGAAGGGAGTTGAAGAAGTGCAAAAATTACAGAACAATCAGTCTGTAAGCCATAAAGGCAAAGTTATGCTAGCATTGCTTGACAGACTGAAACACTAGCAGATGAAATCCTATTCAGAGAACAGGCAGGATTTAGGATTTTGTTTATCTCAGTTTATGGTCTGTTGTTATCCATGGGGGTTTTTTTTTTTTTTTAACTCTCTTTTTTAAAAAGGGGAGAATTTTTGGCATACCTGGAAAAAATTTTTTTAAACCCAAAAAATTTGCAGTTTCAGGGGGGTCTTGTTTTGGTATACATCGTGTAAGGTGGTTCATCAGGTCAAAAAGGGGAAAATTACCTCACAGAGGTTTGGGATTGTGGGTTTAATATATAGTTTATGCCCAACTTTGGGAAATTTTTTATGCGCGTTTAAAACCAAGAAACCCCAGCAGGTTTTTTGATCGCTGCCACCAGCGGAGGAGAAATTACTTCAGCAAATTTTGCTTTTTTGGTTAGTGTATAAGGTCTTTCTCAAAAAACATGTGGGGGATGTTTTGTGCCCAAATTTCCCAAAACATATTACCTTTGTGAATTTTTTTTGAAAAACTGTGTGAATGGGGTTTTAGGTTTTTGTTTAAAATTAAAGAAAAAAATTTTTTAAAATTTTGTAATGGTACTTGGGGCTTGTTTTTAAAAATTTTAAATTTTTTTTTTTCAAAAATGTGTATTCCCCAGGGCGGATTTGTGACATGATGGTGCTTTACGTTATTAGATTGTTTTCGGGAATTAAAAGGGACTGTTTAATTTGAAACACTTTTTTAAAAAATTAAATCCCCAGATGTTGTTCCAAATCCAAGAGAAACATTTCCCCTTTTTTATAATGAACTTTTAAATGGGAGGGTGGTTTTAAATCCCCGTTGTGGTCGTGAGTTTTTTCCCCAAAGGGGCCCCAAATTTTAAAAATTAATCAAAAAAAATATACATATATCAACACATTATAGCTTCCATAAAAAAGAAAAAAAGTTAAAAGTTTAAAAAAAACGATGTTTTTGATCAGAAAGGCCCCCTCCCCTCGTTCTGGTTTGAAACTCAGATTATCAACATGGTTTATTTTTTAACGTAAAATCCGACCGACAAAAATTTTGGTGAAAAAACTCGGAAATTCCTTAAATGACCGTGATTTTTTCGGGCACTTAACCTTGCCAAAAAATATTTTGGACTTATTTTTTCCCCGCCAAAGGAACATGTGATGTTATAGTGTGCGGGTCTTTGTTTTTCCCAAAAATTTTTCTCATGTCACGCCCGCCCGCTAAAAGCACGGCACCCTTTGTTTCAAAAATGCCTTTACTCGTTTTGTGAATTTTTTTATCGAAGGAGAAGGAATTTTTTTTTAAAAAGTATTTTCCCTTTTTCCAACAGGGTTTAAAATTGAAAAACCCTTTTTTTAAAAAATTACGAAATTTGCTTTTTTTTTTTCGGGTTTCTTTTTTTCGGGAAACACCTTTGGCTTTTTTGCTTGGGTACATTTAGGTTTCTTTTTCATTTGATGCCCGTTATTTTACTGGGGAAAAGAAAAAAAAAAAGGCCATCTACAGTTTTTGGGGTGGAAATGATTGTTTGGGAAAGAAAAAAATTTTTTCAAAAAATTTTATTAAATGACCAAGTTTTTGTTGTGCGGCTTTTACGGTTAGGAAATGAAACAAAAATTAGTTACGGGTTTTTTTTTTACGCCCGGGCAACTTTCCTTGTTGAATTTTTTCTTTCTCTTTTTTTTTTTAGTTTGGTTTTTGTGTTTTATTTGGGAACATTAGCGACAGAAAGTGATTTTTTCAGGGGTTTAAATGTTTTTTTATGGGGAATATTTTCCCCCGTTTTTTGGATCTGAAAATCTTTGTTTTAAAACCACGTTGGTTGTGACAGGGAAACCAAAGATGCTTTTTTCTGTCTGGGCCTTTTAGATCTAAAAGCTTTGAAAATTTTAGTCTCGCTTTTTCCCTTCATTAGTTATTGTTTTCTTTATATGGTTGCTCGGGTTATGTTGTTGAAAATATAAACCGGGCAGAAATTTTTTGTTCTGTGGTTTCTCGCACGTTAAAATTTGGGCCCTTTAAAACGTTTAGACCCGTGTTGCCCCCTGACAGGAAAGGATTAGGTTTTTTTGTATGACTCTGATCTACTGTAATAAATCGCCCCTTTTTCCTCGGATCGGGGTTTTAGTGTTGATTTCGGGAAGTGTTTGGGATCTACCCCAATGTTGTTAATCAAAATTGAGTCAACCCTTTTAAAAAGCCCCGCAAAAACCTTTTAAACCCGTCATCCCCAGGACTTTAAAATGTTTGCTAAAAAAACTGCCCCCGATGACGGGAGCCCCCTGGCCCACGACCAAAACACATCACCCCGTTTTTCTCCCCCAACTTATTTTCCCGATAGGTTTAAAAATGTAATCAAACAATGCTTTCCTTCCGATTAAATTTTGTTCATTTGGAGGTGGGATAAACCCTGGAAGTCCTAAGCTTAACATTTTTCAAACTCCTAAACTTTACAAGCCCTGATCAGTTATGATAAAAACCCCCCATCATGAGGAGGGGCTTTTTTGTTTTGTTTTTTGTTCGTTTCTGTTTTCCTTGTCAAAAATTTTTGGGAAACCCAATTTTCTTTAAAAAGTGCAAGGGAAAAGGGTTTATAACAAAACAAATAACACACAACTGACCCCACTTTTCATTGACATTTAAAAACAAGAAACTTACAGTTGAAATTGGTTATGGGCAAGTTTCAGCGAAAAAAAAGCAATTTTACATGCTTAAAAATTTTTTTTGTGGTGTACCACACACACACACCACACACACACACGTCCCCATCCTCATTACGCAAACACATACTTACCCCACACACCCCTCTCTTTTCTCATGCGCTTGACCACCCCACACAACACACACACTCAAACCCCACAAACCCAACTTTTTCTACATATAATTATTTGCCCTTTTCCTCCTCTCTCTCTCTCTCTCTCTCTCCTCACACACACACACACAAAACACAAACAAACACACCAAACATCAACACACACACAAAAAATTTTGTGTTTTTAAAAAGGGAAGTCTAATGAGGGGGGTACAGTTACAAAGAAAAGCAGTTTTTAAGAAAAAATAGATCTTTTTCCAGGTGGGAAGGGCTTTTTGATAGGAATAAAGGGGGGCAGGGTGCCCCCTATTTCATTGGATGCATATGTGTTTTTGACCAACAATTTTTTTTAAAACCCCGGGTTTCCCAAAAAAAACAAATCTTTGTTTTTTTTTTTTTTTTTTAAAAGAGAAATGGGGAGAGAGAGAGGGAAGAGGAAAAAAGGGGAGAGAAGACGATAGGGGGAGGAACTTAACAGTCCAAATCAGTTTTTTTAATTTTTGTTTGTCTTTTTAGTTTTGGGACCAAAAAAGCAGAGCGGGGGGTTTTTTTTTCAAAGTTTTTAGGGGGAAAAAGGGGGGGGGGAAATGGTTTGGGGTTGGGGGAAGGGGGGTTTTTTTTGTTTTGAATTTTTGTTTTTTAAAAAAAATTGGGGAAAAATATTTGGGGGGGTTTTTTGGTTTTGGGGTTGTTTTAAAAATTTTTAAATAAGCCCCCCCGGGGGTGGGGGGATTTGGGGAATTAATTTGGGGTTTAAAAAAGTTTGTGTTGGGTTTTTTTTATTTTTTAAAAAAAAAAAGGGAAAAATTGTTCCCCCTTGTTTTTTTGGTTTGTTTTTTAAAACATGCATTTTTTTACTTGATTTTAAAAACATATGACTAAAGAGTCTTTTTTTATCATTTATTTGAATGATGCGCCCAGGGGAAATGAGGAAACTGGGGCTTAGGGTTTTGATTGATAAATTTTTTCATCCGATGTTTTAAAACAAAAGTAGAAATGTTTATTGATTTTAAAATCTTTTCACTTAAGTTTAAAAAAAAAATAAATTTAATTTTAAAAAAAGGTTTCAAGAACATTTTAAATTTTCATTTTAAAATGATGTGTTTTTTCAAATTTTATCTTAATTTCAAAACTTTTATTTATTTGTGTTTTGAGGGGTGTGGTTTCCCTGTCACAACAAAACGGTTGTTTTTTTTTTTTTTACCCTTTTTTTTTTTTTTTTTTTTTTTTTTTTTGAAAAATTAAATCAATAGAAATGAAACTGAATGCAAATGTTTAAAAAAATTTTTTTAAATTTTGTTGGTTTTGGGGTTTTTTTTTTAAAAGTATGTTTAAATTGCTTTCATTCCATGTTTTGGTTATTTTGGAAGGGTGGGTTTCCCTGTCACAACCAACGGTTTTCCCTGTCCCCAACCCCAAATTTTCTTTTATAAGGTTTTAATTTGAAAAAAATTCCCTTTTGTGTAAAGAAAAAATTTTTGTTTTATTTTTTTTGATTTGTGGTTTTTTGTTTAGGTAAAATTTTTGATGCTTCTGTGGTCACTAGAAAAAAAAACCAAAAATTTAAATCTTGGGGGTTTCAAAAATTTTCTTAGAGTTTTCATTAAAAAAAATGGCCAAAAAAAATGCTTTGTCAGTGATTGCATAATTCCCAAAAGTTAGAATTTTTTTTTATTAAAAGAAAACAAAAGATTTTGGGAGGTTTTTTTTTTTGATATTCTTTTTAGTACAAAGGTTTATTTATGCTATTTTTGGGGTTTTATGTCACAAACCCCAACACGGTCTAAAAATAAAAAACTTTTTAAATTTATCAAATACTAGGAAACCAAAATTTTTTTTTCAAAATTTTTTCAAAAGAATAGATTATGGACAGAGTAACTCTAAAATTAACAAAAAGCCATAAACTTCCAATGACATTTATTTTTCAAGGTCTATGTCACAAAAACCTCACATGTTTCTGAGAATAACCCATATATATGATCAATTAAAGTTACTGAGTTATCTGTTATACGTGTGGGTTTATCTATTAGTTGTTCCAGACCAAGCATCATATAGTTGTGATTCCATTTCGGTTTAGGTTTGAGTAAGTCTGTGTTAAAATCTCCAAGAATAATAGTTTCACAGTTTAAAAGTGCAACTTCATCCATTAGAGAATTGAATCTGTCAAACCAATTAGTGGTTTCTGACGGATTTCTGTATATGAATCCTATCAAAAGTGGACTACTGTGCTTAATTTGTTTTCCCTACCCAAATCGATTCGATATCATACACATCAAATTGTATAGCTTTGACAGGGATAATGAAGATGCAAAATATGTTAATAAGTGTAGTTTTTGGTTTGTAGGATCTTGGGAAATATTTGGTATCCTGGAATGTGCATGTCTGCATCAGTTATATTTTAAGAAAGGCGGGATTCAGCAAAGCCAAATAAATGAAACTCATTTTCCCCCCATTAAATAGTATGCTAGCAATGTCATCTTTTTTATTGGTTGCATTGTTTTTTGTTGAGGTAGCCTACTTGTGACCATGTTTTATCGCCACTTGTCTGAGGTAAGAAGACATGACGTAGAGGGAGAAGTGCGGCTAATACGCTGTGATAGAATTTCAGATTTAAGAGAGCAAATGCACAAAGAAAAAAACAAACAAAATAAAAAATATACAGAATTAAAAAAACCCCAAAAAAAACACGTAATTGAAATATAAACACTCACTAAGGGTATACAGGTGGGATCTTACAATAATTGCTCTGTAAACAAAATTAAAAATAATTAACAAAATAAATGTATACACATACACACATAATTCAGGATTTATTATATTAAATGCAATGCAAAATCCCATAAAGTTTAACCAAAAATTCAGTTTCAGGAGAAAAATGAGAAAATGAGATCATGGGGTTGTGTGGTGTGTTGTGTGTCTGTGGCAGTGTGAAGACCTTCAGCAGGACAAGTAGAAAGAAGAGGGGTTGGGGTGTCCACAGTCAGCATTGTTGCCTGTCTGTGCAGTAGCGGTGATTGGCAGTGTGAGGCAGCCTTCAGGAGAATGAGGGAGTGACAGACAGAGAAGAGGGTCACCCAGACAGCGGTGGGACAGGGTCGGTTAGTTAGTTAGTTGTCTGTAGGAAGGTAGAAAGTTAGAACTACGTCTCTGCTTTCTTTTTTCTCTTCCAAGTTTGCTCCCCTCCCCCCCCTTTGACATTCCTATTTATCAACCAAGTGGATTGTACATAGCTGATGACAATTGCAGTTGTGGAAGTGAAAGAGACCCCTTTGTTTGTGTTAGATAGCGTTGGAATGAGAGAGACAGAGGATGGTTGATTAGTGTTTGTTAGTTTTTGTTCCATTGTTGTGCTGTCTGTTCTTTCCAGGCACCCAAACACAGCCTGTGGGCTGTTGACATCAGATGTATTTTCACTGGGATCAGTGACAGACTTGCCAGTGACAGCCAACTAGTGGACCAACTGTCATATTCCTTTCTGGAGTCAGAGGCCCCTCAACCCTCTCCTGGCTGCTTCCTTCTCCTCCAAAGTCATGGGCCTTCTGATCACACAGAAGAGAGAAATGGTAAGCAGCTGTAGCCATGGGTTTCTTTCTTTTTCCTCTTGCTAGTTTAGATTTCATCCGTGATTTTCCTTCCATTTTTAAACGGAATTCCAAATTGGCGATTTTCTTTTTTTTTTGAGGGGACAGTACTGATCTTATTGACTTATTGTTTTGTAATTTGAAACTTAAACGAGACTTACCTTGGGAGGTGGAAGTTTGTGTAGAATTCCATGATGTAGTTTACCGGAATGGAGGGATAGGTGAGATGCGCATGCGTCGTAGTAGCCATATTTTACAGATTAGATCAACTTTTAATTTAGATGAAACTAAACAATTGTAATCCACCATGATAAATTATTATGTTTGTTCAAGATAAACAGTTTAAAATAGATTTCCAATTAAAAACTAAACAACCCTTGATATATTTAAAATAGACTATATATTCCTGAAATTTTAATATACATTAATCCTGACAATAAGTTTTATGTGGGGTGGGTATAAAAAACAGGGAGGGCACCTATTCCCTCCGTTCTGGTAAACAAATCATGGAATTTACACAAACTTCGACCTCCCAAGGTAAGTCTCGGGTTTTAAATTTCAAAATTTCCCTTTCATGTAGTTTACCAAAACTCGTGATCGGTGAGACTTTAAAGTTGGTTGTTTATGGTTTTTAAAAAATTATTGTCTTGACCCCCCTCTAAAAGTAAATAGCATCCCTAAATTC
>JAQIHA010000206.1:7500-14834 GCA_028751875.1 Rapana venosa | reverse complement strand
CTCCCCCCTTTTATTGTCTCATAATCCCCTCCCTCTCCCCCTCCCTCTCTCTCTCCCTCTCATCTCCCCTCTGAACTCTCTCCCTTTGTCTCATAATCATCTCCCCCTCCTCTCTCTCCTCTCTCTCTCTCTCCCCTTCTCTCTCTCCTCTCTCTCTCCCCTCTCTCTCTCTCTCTAAAAAAAAAAAAAAAAAACCAACCCCAAATTATCACGTTAAATAATTATTATCGTGTTTGCTGCAGCTGTTAAAAAACCAATATAGGAAATTTGCTTTTTCATGACATTTTTAAATTAATGACACGGGCCGCGTGAATTGTTTCCCTTCTCATTTCATCATTTGGAGTGTGTGTTTTTTTCCCCCCATCCCCTTTTTCCCCCATTTTTCCCCTTTGTGAAGGGGCTTAAAAGCTTACCAAAATAAACCATTGTCATTGTCATTGTCATTCCTCCCTCTTATTGGTACAATCTTTCTCTTTCTCTCTGCTCGTCATTGTGTCTGTCTGTCTGTCTGCTGTCCCTTTCTCTTTTGTCTCTCTCTTCCCTTTGGGATGAACCTAAACCCGGGCCCCCCGTGTCGAACACACAGAACATCTTGCGCACATGTTAAATCCTTTTCCGCTTTTCGTAAGAGAGGCCATTGTTGCCGGGGGGAACGATTACAAATTTACAAAACCCACCCCCCCGGGGGGACGGTTTGAAAAAAAGCACAAAGTCTTATTCCATTATCCTCGAAAAAAAAAAAAATCCTTCTCTCTGTCCTGCTCATTCTCTTTCTTCTGTCCTCTCTCCTCTCTCCCCCTCCTCTCTCTCTCCCCCACTTTTTCCTCTCTCTCTCCCTCTCCCCCTCCCTCTCCCCTCCTTTTTTCTCTTCTTGTGGATATTTTAATTTTTTTTTTTTCTCACAATCTCACTTTCCCCTCCCCCCCCTCTGGATATTCTCCTTTATTGTTTCATAATCTTTTCTCTAAAACCCCCCCCCCCCCCCCCCCTCTCCTCCCTCCCCCCCTTTCTTTCTCGTTCTCTTTCTTTCTGTCACTGTATGTCGCGTTTTCTTCTGGTGTCTGTCTGTCTTCTCCTCTTCTCTCTCTCTCTTCTCTCTCTCCTCCCCTCTCTCTCTCTTTTCTCTGCTCTCTTTTTCTTTCTCTCTTCCTCTTTTTCTCCCTGCCTCTATGTGCCTTTCTGCTCTCTGCTTTCTGCCGTCTTCTGTCTGACTCTTTTCTCTCCTCTCCTTCTTTCCCCCTCTCTCTCTTCCTCTTCTCCCCTCTCTCCCCCATCTTCTTATCTCGGTTTGCTCTTTCCTTTTGTCGCATATCGTTTGTCAATTTTATGGGGTGTGTGTGGAGATGTGTGTGTGGTGTGGGGTGTGTGCACTGCATGCTTGGGGGTGGTGTATGGATGTGTAGGATCTGGTGGGTTTTTTTTACCCCCAGGGTAAATGTTACATTGATTTTCGTCAGGCATTCAAGAAACCAGAGAAGGTCAACGTCTTCAACACTACAACCCTCCCTGATCATGTGTGTGTGTGTGTAGTGTAGTGTAGTGTGTGTGTGTGTGTGTGTGTGTAGTGTGTGTGTAGTGTGTGTGTAGTGTGTAGTTGTGTGTGTAGTGTGTGTGTGTGTAGTGTGTGTGTGTGAGAGTGAGAGTGTGTGTAGTGTGTGTGTGTGTAGTATGTGTGTAGTATGTGTGTAGTGTGAAAGAGAGAATGTGTGTAGTGTGTGTAGTGTGTGTGTGTGTGTGCAGTGTGTGTAGTGTGTGTGTAGTGTGTGTGTAGTGTGTGTGAGAGTGTGTCTGTGTGAGAGAGAGAAAGTGTGTGTGTGTGTGCAGTGTGTGTGTGTAGTGTGTGGTGTAGTGTGTGTGAGAGTATGTGTGTGTAGTGTGTGTGTGAGAGAGAGAGAAAATGTGTGTGTGTAGTGTGTGTGTAGTGAAAATGTGTGTGTGAGAGAGAGAGTGTGTGCGTAGTGTGTGTAGTGTGTGTGGTGTGTGTGCAGTGTGGTGTGTGTGTGAAGTGTAGTGTGTGTAGTATGTGTGTAGTGTGTGTAGTGTGTGTGTGGTGAGAGTAGAGTGTGTGTGTAGTGTGTGTGTAGTGTGTGTGTAGTGTGTGTGTGTGTGTGTGTGTGTGTGTGTGTGTGTGTGGTGTGTGTGTGTGAGAGAGAGAGAGAGAGAGAGAGAGAGAGAGAGAGAGAGAGAGAGAGAGAGAGACAATGACAATGACAAATTCTTTTATTTCAAGGATAATGAATAAGCACTCATGTACTTTTTTACATCCAGTCCCCGCCCTTAGGGATATATATATGAGAGAGAGACAGAGAGAGAGAACAGAGAGAGACAGAGAGAGAGAGAGAGAGAGAGAGAGAGTGTGTGTGTGTGTGTGTGTGTGTTGTGTGTGTGTGTGTGTGTGTGTGTGTGTGTGTGTGTGTGTGTGTGTGTGTGTGATTCAGATTTTTTTCAGATTCAGATTCAGATTCAGATTATTTATTGCCATTTAAATCATGTAGACTTATTTGACACAACAAAAACATCAACTATAATTATTATCTATTTTGGCTAAAAGTGATGTACACTAAAAACATGTATTTTACTTCTCTTTTTCTCTCTTTTCAAAACACTCATACACATATCTGATGTATCTGCTTGATATATATCAACTGTGATTATGTCACTTAATTTATGTACACAGTTTTTGCGTTCTTTGTCTTTCGTTTTGATTTTTAATAACAAATTATTTCTGAGTTCATTCATATAAAAATGCATTCATCAGTAAATGAAAATTCATCTTCAATTTTGTTACAGTGCTCTACATTTCTGTCCTCTCTGGATATATTTTGGTGTCTCCTTCTATATCATTAAATTGTGACAGCTTGTGCGTAAATTTACAATATGTCTTCTTATGAGTTTTGTTTTCATAGTTTACTAAGTATGGTTCCATCTGAGTATTTTGGTAGCAAAATCATAAAAATTTTTAGTTTTGCAAACTCTTTCTTTGGTAGATCCAAAATGTTTTATACATGTCCTCAAGTTTCTTTCTAACAGCATAACTCAACCGATGAACATTAAGAGTGCTTTGGTTTTTCCAGACATGTTTGAAATCCAATTGTGTACAGAATATTTTTCACTGTGTTTATCCATTTATCGTGTGTATTATTCTGATACAAATAATCGTATACTATTCTAATATAAGAGTCTGGTTTTGATTCTGTCAAATGAATCCAAAAGGATATTATCTGGCATATGATTTTAAGGGTCAGTGGAAATCTCCCTAATTCACCCAAAGTGGGTAGTACTATTGCTTTTTTATGAACTCCTATCATTTGTTTACAAAATTTTACATGGAAATTCTCATACAAAAACTGATTGGATAAGCATGCCTTGAAACAGTTTATCAATGTGAAAACTCTGTCTCCCATTAAAACAAAAAGGAAACCAAACTTCTGCTCCATAGGTTAAAACAGGGGTTATCATGAGTCGAATAAACGCATTATTATAGTAGTCTTTAAATTTTGTCCATGAATTGCTCTTTTAAAGGCGTATATTGCTTTGTTGCTTTGTTTTACTAAATGTTCTTGTGTTGCTTGAAATTTCCCGTTCTGATGAAAAACGACACCTAGATATTTATAAGTTTCTACTGTTCAATTACATGCTCTCCA
This sequence comes from Rapana venosa, assembly GCA_028751875.1. Classification (NCBI taxonomy): domain Eukaryota; kingdom Metazoa; phylum Mollusca; class Gastropoda; order Neogastropoda; family Muricidae; genus Rapana; species Rapana venosa. The sequence goes on along the minus strand of JAQIHA010000206.1, from coordinate 11,190 downwards.
CATTTAAATGAATTGAATTTTTAGGAGGTGATCTCGTAAAGACTATTACCTTTGTTTTTGTTTTGTTTATCTTTAAACCCCAATTAGAACAGTATTCTTGCAGTTTGTTCAGTTTAGTTTGAAGACCTATTTTGGTTGTTGAAGCAATGCCAGGTCATCAGCATAGAGTAACAAGGAATTCTGTCTTTTGCGGTTATATATGGCGAATCTTTCTCATCAATATATTGAACTATATCATTGACATATACATTAAATAATGTAGAACTTAATGTATTTCCCTGATGTACCCCTTTTCTGACTATGATTTCATCTGTGTGTTTGCCTCGTATTTTTGTAAATATTGTTGCATTGGAATACAAGTTTTTAATGACATTAAAAGTTTTGCCTGTTATTCCTATTTCGTTTAACTTTATAAGAAGACCCTCGTGCCACACATTATCAACGCTTTCTGAAAATCTACAAAGCAGCAATAAAGTCTTTTAGTTTTTACTTTCAGTACACTATCTATTAAATTATTAAGTAGGAAGATATGGTCCGTTGTTCTGCATGCTTTTCTGAAACCAGCTTGTTCTCTGACAATACTATTGTTATTTTCTAAATATTCAGAAATTCTATGGTTCAGTTTGAACAAAAAAGTTTTCCAATAGTGTTTGTCAACGTTATTCCTCTGTAGTTTTCTGGGTTGTATATGCATCCGTTTTTATATAGATTGGGACATTCACTCCTACTTTCCAGTCACAGGGATATATACCCGTTCTAATACTAAATTGAAAATATTCCGCATAATCTCTATAACATTAGATGAAACTGATTTGATCATTTCGTTGTGATTCCATCTTTTCCAGGCGATTTGTTATTTTTTAGTTTTTTGATTGTTTTTGTAATTCCTCTGTTGTAATTTGCTTATCTAGCAGTGGGTTATTAGATACTTTTAATTCATTAAACCTGATTTGTACTTGCTTTTTGTGGTCTGGATCTATTTGCGGTTCTTTCCAATAAGTGTTTTTAAGTGTTCAGTCCCATTTACTGCTACTAATATGATTATGATGTTTTAATCCATCATCTTCGCTTTCTTTTAATTTTTGTAAAGTTTTCCACAATATACTCGGATCTTCGTCAATGGCATCATGTAGCTGTGATACTAGTGAATTTTTGAAGATTTTCTTTTTCTTTTTTATTAAAGTATTATATTGTTTTCTTTTCATAAAGTATTTTTCTCGAAGTTCAGGTTTATACGGGGTTCTATTTATTGCATTTAGTAGAGACTTTAACTTCTTTTCTTGTACTGTTACATTCCGAATCAAACCATTTTTTATTGTGTTTTATTCTTCTTACCGGTTTGACTTTCTGGTCTTCAAGCTTAATTGTGCCACTTTGAGAAAGATATCAGACAGCTGTCTGGAATATTCATTTACGACGTTTGAGGAATCAGGCTGCTTTGTACTTTGTTTTATTTGTTTTAATACTGTATTTGTTTCAGTTTTTATTTGTGTTAGGTGTGATTGTATTGCTGGTAGTAGAAGTGCCTTTTCAAATTGTCCTTTGGAATTTGGTATCCCATACAAAACGTGTTTGTTGTGGTGAATCTTTAGTAACATACTCTGCCTGTGTGTCTCTTACTATTTGATAGACCTCTGCAAACGTGTTTTGTCTATATCTGGTATATCTATATCTAAATCTAGTGGACAATGATCAGAGTATTTCCATTAAATCTCTAACTTTCATATGCTTCCCTCTTTCATAAATGATTTTGAACAAATGAAATAATCCACAACACTACAACCTTGAGGTTGAAAGCATGTAAATCTACCCTGTAAATCTCCTAATGTTCGCCATTTAATATATATAATTGATTGTCGGTACAAATATTAGCTAAAAGTCTACCATATTTGTGGACAATTCTATCCATTGAGCACCTTTGATAGCATTGGTCATATTCATTTTCTTCAGGTAAATTGTAGTAACTTGGTTCTGGATCTATTTCTATAAAGTCAGTCAGTCTTCCTGATCGCGCATTTAGATCTCCGCACAATATTATCTGACCTCTTTCAGACAAATTTTCTATGTCTTGTTCTAAATTTTCCCATATTTTCTGTGTATGAACTTTTCCAAAAGAAGAAAATTCGGGTGGAATATATGCACATCCTATAAAAATATTCTTGTTTGATGATCTTAATGAGTTTTCCTGTATCATTTGCATCCACACAATATCTGAACTATTTTGCGGTAACAATTTTATACTTTTTCGATAATCTTCCTTAATGAAAACTGAAATACCTCCTGAAGCACTGACAGATCTACTTCTTTTTGGTCTGCAGTAGTGTACTGACATATATCCTGGTAGAGTTACATCTTCTACAGATTTTTTATCTAAATGTGTTTCTTGTAAAATTATTACATCGTATAATATCAACATGTCTTTTATGTGTACGTCATTTAGTTTGTTTACATTAATTCCATCAACTTTTCCATAGATACTTCTAATATTCCACGATAATATTCTCATGTTTTACTCATTTGTTAAATATCATTGTGAACACAGAGATCTTTTCAATGTGGTAAACAAACCATGTGCATATCATTTTAATGAATTGTAGTTGTTTCTTTTCCGTTATAATATCTCTAACTATAGAAATGTTTTCCATTCTTATCATTGTTTAACTGTCTACTATACTAAAACAACAACGGCAACAAATTACATAATCATTAAAATTTACATAATCAAGAGATTAATTTTACGTTAAGAGTGTATTCATATTTTAACTATTAATTAAAGAACTTGACAAATCTATCCATTGTATCCGAAAAAACAAAATTAGATATATTAAATGATAACATGTGTTCAAAAGACTTTAACTGGGACAGACTTTCTTTGGGTTAATATCAATGTACCAGACTGGTGTGTGTGTGTGTGTGTGGTGTGTGTGTGCGTGCGTGCGTGCGTGCGTGCGTGTGTGTAACCTACATACTTTCTATATTTCACCATCTCTTGGACTTGTTTATTCTATACAAGTAAGTAGATCTATTTACGCCATCGAAAGTGTACAGGGCTAAGTACCTTTGATCAACGATTGAAATCAAAGATTTTTTTTTTTTTTTTTAAATGACGTAGTGTCATCTGGCATCACATTGTTGTTATTTGTATCTGGTACTCAAGTAGTGTGTGTGTGTGTGTGTTTGAACGCGTGTACGTGCATGTTGCGTGCGCGTTTGTGTATGTGAGTGCGCATGTATATATATGTGTACGTGAGTGTGGGTAAGTTGTCTATGTGTGTGTAAGTGTGTGTATCGTGAGGAAAGGTGCATGTATGTGTATTGGAAGGGGGAAGGGGGGGTTGCCTCTATCTGCATGTTTCCTATTATTTGTATATATGTACGTGATAGATGTATATGTTATCTTAATATCTGTATGTGCCAGTCTTTGATTACACATTTCATTTTGTATTTCTCCAGCCATGGTGTTGATATGGTCTCCAGTTTTGTTCCCATCTATGCAGGTGGTAGTAACCTTGTGGTCTCCACGTCAGTTCATCTTCCTCCTTTCTGTCGTCATGGTCGTACTTCCAGTCAGTGTTGTAGTGCCATCTGTTGCTCGTCCAGTCCTTCACACCACCTTCCCTGTCACCTCTCCATCCTTGTTGGTTCCTTTCTTGTTGACGTTGTCTGTAGCCACTGCTGCCCCATCTGTCA
>JAQIHA010000206.1:0-2500 GCA_028751875.1 Rapana venosa | reverse complement strand
TGATGGCATTCTGTCACTATTCAAGGCCAGAACTATTAGAGTGACACCGAGAGAGAGAGAGAGAGACAGAGAGACGGAAACAGGCAGATAGACAGAGGGAGAGGGAGAGAGAGATAGAGAGAGACAGAGACAGGCAGATAGACAGAGGGAGAGGGAGAGAGAGAGACAGAGACAGAGAGACAGAGACAGATTAGCTCACAAGCAATAAAAGGAGAGAGAAGGGAGAGAGAGGGGGTAGAGAGGGAGAGAGAGGGAGAGAGGAGACGAGAGAGAGGTGAGAGAGAGACAGAGATAGAGAGAGAGAGAGCGCGAGAAAACAGACAAACAGACAAACAGAAAGAGACAAACAGTGACAGAAACAGACCGACAGAGACAGAAACAGACAGACAGACCGACACAGAGACAGAGACAGAAACACAGAGACAGAGACAAAAACACAGACAGACAGAGACAGATTAGCTCGCAAGCAATTGGTCGCAAGCGTGCATGCAAAAAAAACCAAAAACATTTCGTGCTAAACGTCGTGTAATGTGCCATGTCATCATGTTATGATATCTCCTGCCTGTTGGAAATGTCGCGCGCGGTTGCCGTGTATCTACCCACGGCTGAAATGTCGCGCGCGGTTGCCATGTATCTAGCCATGCGTCTCCTATTTCCTGTCATTACACACACACACAACCATACACACATACAGGCGCGCGCGCGCGCGCGCGTTTTTTGACGTCACTGAAAAGTCACGCCACAGGTTTGAGTTCGCGAGCAATCAATAATATTAATGGCGATGAGAGAGAGAGAGAGAGAGAGAGAGAGAGATGAAGCAGCCATGCTTCCCAAACCTTAAATGAATGCATGCGAATGTTGATGTTGTACGTTCAGCACAATAATTATAATTATATCTAAGCCACTTGCTTGTTGTTGCTATGTTGATTATGTGTGTTCTGTTATATGCTTGTTCCATGGTAACTGAACGAATGAAACCTTATTTAAAACAAGCGAATGTATTGCAAAGGTCAAGGTGTCCCATAACCTATGTGGTCGTAGGGGAGTGAAGCATCAGAGACCTCACTTCTCCAGGGCCCAGCATAAATTATTGAGGGCGGCGTCCATCTCCTCTCCCTTGCTGCTTTGCCTTCCCTGACCCTAAAGAGGGCAGGTGCCCATTTACAGCTGGGTGAACTGGGGGAACTGTACTGAAGCCAAGGCGCGCAAACGGTCACCCATCCAAGTGGTAACCACGCTCGATGCTGTTTAACCTTGGCTGGGGGAAAGCGAGTGGTTTGGAAATGCTTGATAGATTCATGAATAAACTTAATCAACCAAACGTGTGTGTGTGTGTGTGTGTGTGAGGGGGGGGGGGGGGGGTAGAATCTATCTTTCAACAATAAAATTACTTGTTTTTGTAAAATCAGCATTTTGTTAACGTTTAAAGCAACAGGGATTTAGTATGAAGTCATTATATATATATATATTATATATATATATATATATATAATATATATATATATATATATATATTATTATATATATATATATATATGTGGGGGGGGGGGGGGGATTTTTTTTTTTATCTTATTCTTTTATTTCGAGGAAAATGGAATAAGCACTCATGTGCTTTTTTACATCTAGTCCCCGTGTGTATGTAGTTTTGTAAATTTTATCACCCGTTCCCACCGGCACACAATGGCCTACTCTTCCGAATAGCGGAACGAGTTTGAACGGTGTGCGCAAGATGTTCTGCGTGCGTTCGTACACGGGACCTCTGTGTGTGTGTGTGTGTGTGTGTGTGTGTGTGTGTGTGTGTGTGTGTTGTGTGTGTGTGTGTGTGTGTGTTCGTTCTTGTATTTAACGTCTGTTCACTATAAGTGAAATTAGTGTTTGGGGCGGGCGGGCGGCGGGGGGTGTGTGTGTGCGTACTTGCGTTGCGCGAGCGTGCGTGCGTGTGTGTAACTTCTTCTGTTGTCCTTGAAGCAACGATCGAAGATGAGTGATATCTCCTCCTCCTCCTCCTCCTCCTCTTCCTCCTCCTCCTCCTCCTCCTCCTCCTTCTTCTTCTTCTTCTTCTTCGAGCGCTCAGACAGCAACTATTGCTGTCTTTCATAATTATGAGCGAAAATTAATGCGTTGCGCTGCTGTTAAGCGCCTGACAAGTCAGGCCCAGCGCATCTGACTCCGGCATAGAAGAAAAGTGTTATATTTTAAGTCTTTCTGTGGAAAAAAAAAGGCAGGAGAATGAGGCCAAGGAGGCAGAAAATAGACAAAGAAGGAGGTGGTGATAGGAAGAAAAAGGCACAAGGCAGAGAGAAAGAAAGAAAGAAAGAAAGAGCGGGATAGAAAAGAGGGAATTCCTAGCACAGAATTTCCAGAGGGTGGGGATGCCGTTTTATACTGACAGGGCCTTAGTATCCTCATGGGGGAATAGTTTAGATAGTTATGTTGATTTTCATGGAAGGTAATGGTGTGATTCAGATTCAGATTCGGATTCAGAATTTTTTTGTTTAAT
>JAQIHA010000205.1:10000-14832 GCA_028751875.1 Rapana venosa | reverse complement strand
AAGTGATCCCAGACCCCCTAAAAAAACCCCTGTATAATAATAATAATAATAATAAATCTGTGTCTATGTGAGTGTGGAAAGAAAAGTCAATAAAATTTTTTTTTCGGGGATAATGAAAAGCACACACCTTTGGGGTGTGTTGTGGGTGTGTGGTGTGTGTGTTTGTGACAGAGGAGAACAGAAGACACACAGACAGACGAAGCAACAAACAGCAGACAACCGAAAAAAACTTTTTTAAAAACCTAAAACCCCGCCAATGATGCCCGTCTTTCAAAACGGTAAAACCCCCCCAGGGCCCACAGAAAAGGGAGGCGGAAACAAGCGCAACAGACAGGCAGCAGCAGGCGGGACAGGCAAAACAGACAGGCAACAGACAGGCGGCAGACAGCAGCACCCCCTGAAACCACAGCCTGAACCAAGTTTAGGACTGCGTGACGTGCTTTGCTAAAAGGCCCGGGTGTCTCTATGGCCACCCACCACTCATCATCACTCAGGGGGGCCCGGGGGGACTTGGGGCTGGTAGGGGGGCGGGCAGGAAATATAGACAGGCCATTTTCCCCCCCTCCCCCCCCCCCCCCCCTCCCCTGGGCTGTTTCTAGAGCCCCAGTTTTTGCCCCCCGCTTTATTGTATAGGGAGGGGGAAAGGTTTGATCCCCCCTACCCCCAACCCCAACCCCAAGCCCTCATTTTAGGTCTGCTTTTTTTTCCCTTCTCTCTCTCTTCTCCCTTTTTCCTCCCCCTTCTCTTTTTAATGTTATCCTAAGTGTATTTTTGTATGACTTTGTGTTATACGTACATGTTGGTCTGGGTGTGTTTTGGGTGTGTGTTGTGGGCGTATGTTTTAAAAACCAAATACTAAGCATTCGGCAACCCCTTCATTATGGGCCAATGCCTTTTTTTGTGAAAAATCGTTCGAGTTCGAGTTTCTCTCTCTCTCTCTCTCTCTCTCTCCCTCCTCTCTTCCTTCCCTTCTCTCTCTGTTTCGTGTTTTCTCTGCGGTCTCACACCCAAAACAACACACCAAACAAACAAACAAATGGGGTTTTTTTTTCTAGAGAGATGGCTTGATAAAAAAAAAAAAAACAAAATGCTTTTCTTATTTTGTACCTTGGAAAAAATTACGCCAAACCCCAAAAAAACACCCCACACACACACATTAACCACCCCACAAGGGCTACTCCAGCCCCCCCCCCCCCCCTCCCCCTTTCCCAAAAAAACCCGCGTCCATCTTGCCCCCAGCTTCAGTGCTGCGGAAAGCAGCGGCAAAAACAGCACAGCCCAACTCGCACTGCGGGCCCGCAGCACGGGGGGTCAAAGAAGAACCCCGGGGTAAACACACACCCCCCCCAAAACACAACCCCACACACCCACCAAACCCCCACACACCACCAAACCCCCACCACCCACACACCACAACCACCCCCCACCACCAACCCCCCCCCACACAACCCCACACCCCACACAAACAAACCCCCACCCACCAACCAAACCCCCACACCCCACCCCACACAAAAAACCCCCCAAAACACCCCAACCCCCCCCAAAGAAAGACAGCCAAGAAACAAAGTAAACACAGAAAGAGCATTCTGCCGTGGAGAAAGGGGGGAAAAATGGAGAAAAGTCTGAAAAAACAAACAGGGTTTGGGGGGGGGGGGGGGGGGGGGGGGCAAAAAGCATTAAAAAACACTGCACACAAAAACCCTTTTGAAAAAAACGCACTGTAGTTTGGGGGTAAAAAACAAACCTATCCCACACAAAAAAACCCCCCCCCAAAAAAACCACTTCTCCGGGGCCCGCTATTGAGGGCGGCGCCCTCTCCTCTTCCCCCCGCTGCTTTACCTTCCCTTTACCCTAAAGAGGGGAGGTACCCATGTACAGCTGGGTGAATGGGGGCTGTATGAAACCCAAAGGGCGCAACGGTCACCATCCCATGGTAACCCCCGCCCAGCTCTTAATTTGGCTGGGGGAAGAGTGTTTTGACCACTGGGACCCCTCCCCACTCCACTACACAGGCAACAGTACGACAGAAAACGTCGAAAAGAACAAACAGTAGTTCGGGGTTAAAAATGGAGAAAAGGCTGAGCGGTTAGAATGTCTCTTGTGATCTGAGCGTGGATTCCAGTCTCAGCTGGGCGTCTGTATAAGGGGATTATTCCCCGGAGCTAACCATTGACCCTGTTTCCCCCCGAATCCCTGCAGGTCCTTCAGACGGGCTGTACAGTGAAGTCCCTGACCCAACGCACAGAGAACGTGTGGAGCTCCCTTAAAACTCTGCCCCTGAACAGAAGAGTCGGTCAGCTAAAACCGGAAGTGTAGATGACTTTCATATACCCAGCATGCAATCTGGCATGGAAACCTGCAGGAAGACGTCAGTGTGGAGCAGTGCTGTGTCTCCACACGGAACACAGACCACCCCCTGTTTCCCAGTCTCTCTGCTATCATTCGCTGCTCTCCCGTCTTTAAAAATAACCCAAAAACGCCTATGATGCGACCTAGGTTGACGAAATTATTGTCATCTTTGAGCAATATGATTTCTCTTGTCTGTTCTACATACAAAAACCAGCAACAAAACCCCAAAAACCAAAACAAAAAACAGACTCCAAACAGTGTGGAACTAGGAACTTAGAACCACATTTCAAAATCAGTCAAAATTTACCACACTACCGCTACACTGTTTTCTTTAGGCCCAAAACTAAACAGAACCACTTGTAAGTCAAGGCAGATTTCTCTTCATGAAATTCAGGCTGCTCTCCCCTAGGAGAGCGCGTCGCCACAAGAACAGCGCCACCCGATTTTTTTTCCTTTTTCTGTCTGCATGTGTATTTGTTGCCCTATCAGAGTGACTTTTTTCTTCACAATTTTTGCCAGAGACAAGTCTCTTGTTGCCATGGGTTCTTTTACGTGCGCTAAAAGCATTTGATTATCGCCCCATCTGAAAGGGCTAGCACCCAGACCCCCCCTCACGTTCTAATGGATGGGGGGGGGGGGGGGGGTGGGGGGGTGATTTCTGGCACAAACGGGGATCAAACCCCCGCACACTTGGAACCGGACTATTCGCTTTAGGCAGGTGCGTTACCTCTGGACCACCGCTTCCAGGTATATCAAACATCAGCATTTGAGGAAAAGATAAACCCCACACCCCAAATCAGAGCAAGGCATTAACCCATAAGAGACGCCCCTCTCTCTCTCTCTCTCTCTCTCTCTCTCTCTCTCTTCAGCAAACTATAGGATATAATATAGTACAATATACAACACTCTTTCTCTCCGTTGTAGATAAAGACAGACAGACAGACGGACAGATAGGCAGAGAACGGCAGGAGTGAGGAGCGAGAAAGGGCTATAGCCTGCTATCCACCATCGTCAATAACTGGATAGGGAGGGCTAGCTTCGCCATATCTTATATAAAAGAGCTCGCTTAAGTGGTAAGTGCTAAGGTATAGATAGTCTGGAGTGCAAATATTATGTTGCTTGTTTGAAATTTCAGAATGTGTGTGTGTATCCTTGCGTGCTATGTGTGTATATATATATATGTGTGTGTGTGTGTGTGTGTGTGTGTGTGTGTGTACGCGCGCGGGTGAGAACGTGCGTGTGTACACATGCGCAGACATAATTATGGTTTCAAGTTTGCAAGGTAGAGGTGTCTGCAAACATAATTCCTTTTAGAACTATAAAGACGTCAAAGGCTGTACGCATACGTCATGTCAAAGTGTTTGACAAAGGCTTGCTCTCACCCCCCCCCCCCCCCTCCCCACCCCCCCCCCCCCCATAGGCCTACCTGGATTTTGCACTACATAGATCCCTATCAGATTTCGCTGCCGGATATTTTTGTCGTTACTATCAGCATACATGTTTCTACATTTTCCCGGTCCTTTTCTCTGAAATCTTTAATAGACTTTGGTACAGCGTTTGACTTTATCGATATTTACTCTTACTTTTCAGAAAACATGTCTTACTGGCGCCATTTTTCCTTACAACCAACGCTTTTCATTTTAGGAATAGAAATCAGAATATTAGTCAGTATTCAACATCAAATAGGGTGTCTCCAGGGCTCTGTTCTCAGACCTATGCTGTTTCAATAACACTGATGATTTGTTTGTCATTTACTTCTCAATAACAATGATTTCAGTTACTAGTAGTTAGCAAGAAGCTAGAGGAACAAATTTGAATACATTCTATACAATGAAAAAATTAGTTAAGTAGCCAGATCAGTTTTGTTTTTTGAATTCGCCAAAGACAAACTATTAAAAAAACATAAGAGAAAAAAGTGTCAAATGTTTTCATGACTAATCTGCCTTTCAAGATGTGGCCCTGCTTGTCTGTTTCTGTCTTTGCCTCCCTCTGTCTGTCTGTCTGTCCCTCTCTGTCTCTGTCTTTCTCTCTTTTGCTCGTGTAAAAGAAATTAAAAAGACTTTGTCATGTGTGGTTGTGTGTGTGTGTTGTGGTGTGTGTGTGTGTGTGTGTGTGTGTGTGTGTGTGGGTGTGGTATGCTTCAGTCTGTTTTTCCTCCCCTATTGGCATGGCTAACTGATACCTTTCTGTTTTTCTGAGATACAAAAAAAAAATCATTAGCCCATCGGCTTCCCTTTTCTGTCTGTGTTTGTCTGTCAGTTCATCCCACCCCCGCTATTTTATTAGATTAAACAAACTACCCAGGTGTAAGCAGTTTAAACCATCAATGTCATTCTTCAACACCTCTCATTATTTTTTACGCATCAGCAATGTTTGTCAAGGGGAAATGAAATACATGGATGAAAAAATGTACTGAATACATTGATCTGGTAAAAAAGGAAGCCTTCAATTACTCAGTTATGTTATCAGCTATGGTCGGTGGG
>JAQIHA010000205.1:0-5000 GCA_028751875.1 Rapana venosa | reverse complement strand
TACTCCCCAAAAATTATAATCTATGTATCTCTTGACATTAATGTTCAGGTCACTTAGGGATTATGTATTGTTAAATATGCACTTGCTTTTTTTAAAATCATGTTGTCCTTGTTGTAGTAAGTTTTTTCCCCTTGTTTTGTTGATAGTCCCTAATTAGGGCAAGGACCGGATGAAAAAAAAGTATGCGCATGCTTAGTCTGTTACCCTTGAAAAAAAAAGATTCATTCATTCATTCATTCATTCATTCTATCTCTCTCTGTCTCTCTGTCTGTATGTCTCTCTCTCTGTCTCTCTCTCTCTCCTCTCTCTCTCTCTCTTTCTCTCTCTCTCTCCTCTTCTCTCTCCTCTCTCTCTCTCTCTCTCTCTCTTCCCTCTGTCTGTCTTGTCTGTCTCACTACTACTACTACAACTACTTCTACCTATACAAATACTAGTTCTACTACTACTACATCTACTACTACTACTGCTACTACTACTTCTACTACTACTACTAACTACTAATGCTGCAAACTCCTACTACTGCTACTACTACTACTACTACTACTACATACTGCTACTATACTACTACTACTAACTATCTGTTCTACTTACTACTACTATACTCTACTACTACTACTTCTACTTACTGCTGCTTACTACTACTACTGCTACTACTACTACTAACTGCTACTGCTATAACTCGCTATACTACTACTACTTCTACTATTACTACTATGCTTCTACTACTACTACTATTACTGCTACTGCTACTATTTACTACTGCTACTACTACTACTACTACTTCTACTACTACTTCTTCTACCACCAATTACTACTACTACTTATACTTCTACTACTACTACTTCTACTATCTTACTACTACTACCACTACTACTACTACCACCACTACTACCACTACTACCACTACTACCACACCACCACCATTTACTACTACTGTACTGGTATACTGCTACTATACTACTATTACTACTATTTGCTTCTACTACTATACTATATTACTGCTACTGCTATCTACACTACTACTACTGCTACTACTGCTTCTACTACACTACTATTACTACTATGCTACTGCTGCTACTACTACTACTACTTACTACTACCACCCCCATACACACTATCTATACTATCTACTACTTACTACTTAACCACTACTACTCATCATCATCATATCATCAGTCCCGTGACCTTGTCGGTCGTGGAGGAGACACGAGAGACGATGCCGTGTAAGCCTCCTCCATCCATCTCGGTCCTTGGCTTGCGCAGTAGTGCCGAGTCATTCATCCTGGTCCATTCTCTGATGTTGTCCATCCATGAGTTGTTCTGTCTTCCCCTCTTTCTGCCACCTTCGAGTGTTCCTGCAGTACGGGTTTTTGGCAGAGTGTTGTGGCGGGTGACGTGGCCGAACATGTCAGCTTTTTCTTCTTGACGATGGTGAGTAGGGTTCCTGTGGACCTGCCAGCCGTGTGATTTGGCTCTTGACAAATCATTGGTCTTCGTTCTCTCCAGGATATGCCCAGCAGTTTTCTATGGCATTTTGTTTCAAATGACTGGATTCGCTTGCTGTTTCAGCAGTCAATGTCAGGTTTTCACTTCCGTACAGCAGGATAGTCTGAATTAGGGCTTTGTAGAGCTTTAGTTTGATTGGGAAACTGATCTCTTTATTTTTCCATATGGTGGTGAGTTTTGTCATGGAAGATGTTGCCATGGCTAGTCTGACTTTGATTTCTGTCGTCGATCGCCCGTCCTTTGGAGTGTAGCGCCAAGGTATTTAAAGCGTCTACCTCCTCCAGTTGCTGGCCGTTCATGTAAATTTTAGCAGTGGCGTTGCTCGTGCTGTTCACAAGTACTTTACTTTTCTCCGAGCTCACCTCCATCCCAAAATGCTCCAGCTCTGTTCTCAGTCTGGTCGTAAGGTCTTGCAGCTCTGTGTTACTTCCGCCCATGAGGTCAAATGTTCATCGGCAAACCGCAAGTTGTTGAGGGGTCTGCCGCCAATGGAGATGGTAGAGTGGAAGTCATGGAGGGTCTCTCTCATAATGTTTTCCAAGAACAGATTAAACAGGACTGGAGATAACAGGCATCCTTGTCGGACCCCAACTGTGGTTTTGAAGTAGTCTAGTCTCCGACCTGATTGTTCAGAAGGACTGCACTGCTTGCGGTGTTGTATAGTGCTTGAATGGTTTGCACTAGTCCTTCTTCAATGCCAAACATTCTGAGGACCTGCCAAAGGCCTTCGTGCCATACTCTGTCGAAAGCCTTCTTGAAGTCGATGAAGTTGTGGAAAAGGTCTCTCTGATGTTGAAGATGTTTTTCCATCAGAATGTGGCAGTTAAAAATCTGTTCGATTGTGCTCCTGCCTGCCCTGAACCCAGCTTGTTCCTCTGCAAGGTGTTCTTCTGCCTCCTTGAGTCGATTCAAAATAACTTTGAGCATGATCTTGCTGGCGTGGCTGATGAGGCTGATTGTTCTAAGTTTAGGCATTGGCGTAAATTCCCTTCTTGGGCAGAGGTATGATGAGTGATTGTGTCCATTCTGTTGGCCACTGTTTTGTCTCCCAAATCTTCTGACAGATAGCTGTTACATGTGTGATAACTGTTTCGCCACCGTGCTTGAGCAGCTCTGCTGGTAGGTTGTCTGCTCCTGGGGACTTTCCTACTGATAAACTGCGGATGGCTTCTTCCACTTCTTCCCTCAGTATAGGTAATGGCGAGGGTACTCTTGATGTTGCTGCTTCCTCTTCTATTATGCTCTTGTCAGGTTGGATTGGGTAATTGTATAGTACTACTACTATAGTACTACTACTACTACTACTACTACTACTACTATTACTACTACTACTACTACTACTATACTACTACTACTACTGCTGCTGCTTCTACTACTACTACTACTATACTACTACTACTACTGCTGCTGCTTTACTACTACTACTACTATACATACTACTACATACTACTACTACTGCTGCTTCTTACTACTATACTTCTACTAGCTTCTACTGCTACTACTACTACAGCTACTGGTTCTACTACTGATACTACTGCTGCTGCTGCTTCTACTACTATACATACTACTATCATTACTACTGTACTGCTGCTTACTACTACTACTACTATACTACACTACTACCACTACTTCTACTACTACTACAACTACTTCTACTACTGCTGCTTACTCTACTACTACTATTCTATACTATAACTATACTACTACTACTGGTGCTTACTACTACTACTACCGTAACTACTACTTCTACCACTACTATACTATCACTACTGCTGCTACTACTACTACCACTACTATACTCACTACTACTACTACTACTGTACTGCTACTAACTACTGCTATATCTACTACTACTATACTACTTAAACTCTACACTACTACTACTACTACTAGCTACTACCTACTACACACTTACTACAACACTACTACTACTACTACTACTAACTACTACTACTACACTACTTACTACTACTACTGCTAACTACTTACTACTACTACTACTATTCTACTACTAAATATACTTACTTCTACTACTATACTACTATATACTCTACTGCTGCTGCTGTCTACTACTCTACTACTAGTACTATACTACTACTACTATTACTACTATAGCTGCTTCTATACTACTACTACTATACTACTACACTACTACCACTACTTACTACTACAACTACTTCTACTACTGTGCTTTACTCCCACTACTACTACTTACTACTATACTACTACTAACTACTGTGCTACTACTATCACTACTACCTACTACTACTAAATACACTACTATTCTACTACTACTATACTACTAACCCACACTACTACTAACTACTACTACTTACTTCTACTACTATACTACTATACTACATACTATGCTACTGCTACTACTACTACTACTACTTCTACTACTACTACTACTATTTAAATAACTACTATTACTACTACCACTACTACTGAAAGGTCGGGGAGAACAGTCACACACACAATTCTCACTATTGGTGAACCTACAATCTCCAGGTGAGGAACGAAAAGAAAAAAAGACTCTCTCTCTCTCTCTCTCTCTCTCTCTCTCGGGGGTGATCTCCCTTGGATATTGGCAGGGCGAAACTTTGCTGCGTAAATTTTGTGTTTAAATTGCCAAATAAACCAGCACCATGCCAGTTGTCGGGTTACCAACAACGCTGGAAGTGACGCTAGGTGCCCTGCTGCAACAACACTGCATCACCTCATGGAAGGTCTGTGGAGAAGGCGAGCAAACGACTGTTGTGCTTCGACTGAAGGCTGGCTCAAGTGATGGGAACATGGCGGGTCAACAAACACCTGTGTACTTCCGCAGAAAGCCGCCCAGTCAGACCAACAGGGACCGACGAAGGACAAAGGAGAGGAGGCGGGCAGAGGAGAGGAGGCGGGCAGAGGAGAGGAGACAGACAGAGGAAAGGCAAGAAGACAAGGCAAGTGCATTGTTCCCATTCGAAACTTCGCCAAGTTTGTTTATGCCAACACCCCAAACACCCAGTCTGTCTCACACACCAACACCCCAGCCTCTCCAAACCCCATGCCTTCGCAATCGCTGCTCCCACACATGATTATCGCTGTGCGTCAGGTGCTGTCACAGTGTTGGAAGTGACACAGTGGCTGAACAACAAGGTGGAATTGACTGGTGAGGTGCTGTACCTGACATTACGATGGAGGGGGAGGACTGTGACGAATATCTAGATCAGATTCGGGATGCAGGCTACAGTGGAGATACTATAAAGAACTATGTGGGTGGGCTGAGAAACAGATCCCTGCATAGAAATCTCAGGGACGTTTCTAGAAACAAGGACTTTCTTAATGTGTATACCTCTGATGAAATACCTGATACTATCATTTGTGAAAGTGAAGATATGATTTTTCAGTTTATCTGACAGATGACACTTACAACCCTGCTGATTACTTTTGTTTGCAAAAAAGACACCAGGCAACTGACTCAGGAGGGAAAAAACTTTTTCCAAGCGCAG
>JAQIHA010000204.1:0-14843 GCA_028751875.1 Rapana venosa | reverse complement strand
AAAAAACCTTTAAAAAACATTTCTGTACCACTAATGGGCTAAATAGTCAATGTGTGCTCATTTCGAGCAAAGAAGAAAAATACACAAGCAAGATCAGTTATTTCCCTTTTCATTATTTGTCCGAACCAGCCACACAGCCATGGAGGCAGCTATCTCACCGTGCACTAAGAAGCAGCCAGTCAGCAAGCGCTTGTCCAACCGCACATGAGTCATTTACATTAACAGATCTATCTATAGATAGGTGAAAGGGTGGCGCAGCGCTAAGTGGCGACGCGTTCTCCCGCTCTCCCCGGGGAGAGCAGCCCGAATTTCACGGAGAGAAATCTGCCGTGACTTAAAGTGGTATGAAATAAAATCTGAGCGCTTTGATTTGTTGCTTTACAAGATTCAGCGCTATATAAATTCCATACATTATTATTATTATTATTATCATTATTATTATAGACATCCCTGAAGTCAGAATGCAGCTACCTTAATGGTGGGTTAAAATGGTTGCATACTCAACATCTCATTCTCACCATTGGTAAACCTCGGAGGTCTAGCTGAGAAATCAGATCACCAGATTATCATAATTATTTCATATTCACCACGTCTTGTATGTCCCATGATGACTGTGCTTAACTAAACATGAACATAAAACTGTAAAAAGCACATATTGCACACACAATAGTTGGTGTTTGTTTTTTTAAATTACAATATGAATATGACGTCCTGACATTAGGCTTTTCCCATATATTACAGTTATTCCCATATATTCCCATATATATATTACATTATTTCTTTGTGCACGGTGAGATAGCTCCCTCCATGGCTGTGTGGCTGGTTCAGACAAATAATGAAAAGGGAAATAACTGATCTTTCTGGTGTATCTTTCTTTGCTCGAAATGGGCGCACACACACATATATATATTATATAGCTCAGTGGTCGGAGCACTCGCTTTCCCCTAGCCAAGTTAAGCAGCGTCGAGCGTGGTTACCAGTTGGATGGGTGACCGTTTGCGCGCCTTGGCTTCAGTACAGTTCCCCCAGTTCACCCAGCTGTAAATGGGTACCTGCCCTCTTTAGGGTCAGGGAAGGTAAAGCAGTGAGGGAGAGGAGATGGGCGCCGCCCTCAATATGCTGGCCCTAGAGAAGTGAGGTCTCTGACGCCTCGCTCCCCTACGACCTTATAGGTTATGGGACTCCTTTACCTTTACCTTATATATTACAAACTCATATGACTAAACTGTAAAGTCTAATGTATTAAATTATTTTCAAGTATAATTATTCTTCATTGAATCATGAATGCTCAGACAATGATTATTATCTGTCATGTGAGTGAAAATATATTGCGCTGCTGCTAAGCGCCTGACAAGTCAGGCCCAGCGCATCCAACTTTGGCATAAAATAACTGAAGTACTTTCAGACATGGCAGATTTCTCAAAAGCATTCACACTTTATGTTCTTTTTGCACATCCACTCATGCAGTTCCTGTGTGCAACTCGTTTTGTAAATTTTCAATTAATTTTGTCATCAGTTCCCACCAGCACACAATGCGTCAACTACTAGTACTCCTCCATAAGGAGAACATGTTCTAACTATGCACAAGATGTTTTATGTGAGTTTGCACACTGAACCTCAGTTATAACTTTTATTGAGCTCTGTCAGTAAAACATATTGGGGTCACACGGTGTACCTACCCTGTAGTGCCAGCAAAATAGATTCTGTAGTCTGCATTTTGAACAATTACTAGAATCAGCCTAAACACACAGACTGACACTGTGACAGAGTTGCAGGCCCTCACATGCACATACACACATGCATGAATGTGCACAGCACACGCCCACACACACACAGAGGACATGGTGATAATCACACACAAACACTCACCCATACACACACACACAGCGACACACACTCATAACACACACACACGGCCACAACACACCCCAAACACACCCAGTGGGGAGTGGGCTATCGACTATGTGACTGATAAGAAGGGATAAAAAATTTTAGCACATGATGCTTATTCCATTATTTTTCAAATAAAAAAAAAAAATAAAAACACACAAAACCCTGGCTAATATCAACCTAAAGTGAAAAAACTTAAATTAAAGACAACAAACACGTCCACACACACACACACAAAACGCGAACACAGATCTATTTTAAGCTTTTTCTCACAAGTCTGCACAGAAAAGGGCTCATATGATTTGTTTTAGAGCTCTCATCCAACAAAAAACCCAAACCGTCATTTTTGCGTAAATTTGCAATAGCAAAAAAAAAATTTTTGAATGCCCCCAAAAAGTCGGTCGTTCGTTCTGTTTAGCATGACTTGGAGTTATCAAACTGGTTTGACACACATTTTCCGAAATGTGCACCCAGAACACAGTCTTCCCTGAAATGGCGGTTCGGAAAAAACGTCACGCCTCCAAAACAAACCGGGAAATCAAAAGGACTTCGATCTCTTTTCGTAAGTGAATGAGGCAAAAAAGAGCACTGGCTACATTGGGGGAGAGGAAAAGATGTGCCTTTTTGATGAATTTTGAAACGCTTTGACGGGATAAACATGTTTTTGAATAAGGCTTCAAGAAGCTTTATTCTCTTCGAAAAATACAAGTGAGGTTCTTCGGTGTTTTTTTTAATTTTTTATTTTTTCTATCTAAAGGGGGTTTTAATGGGACCTATCGCTTCTTTAATAACTCCAATACATTTTAACAAGCATGATCACCCCAAAAATTTAAACAAAACAACTCACTGATGGTCGCTTTTTCAGTATAAAATTTCTTTCTGTTTCACTTTAGGTAGTTTTCATCTGCTGAAATTTTTTAAGTTAAAAGGTGCCTACTTTCAGCTATTTTACAAACCCAGAACTTTTTGGATTTTTTGCTGTGAAATTAAGGGGCTTTTTTTTTGCATACAATTTTACAAATGGTTTGTAGTGACCTGCCTTCTTTGAATTGATGTTTTGGGGAAATCAAGAGTTTGTTTAAAAATATAACTAAATTTTTGTTTCAAAAACCCCCAACCCTCCTTCTCTAAGATGTAAAATTTGTGAAAATGTTTTTTCTTTATGATGATATCATTTTTGAGATATAAAGTATACCCCATACTGAGATCGACAAACGGAAAACACTAAAAGTATTCAAACAAAATAATCAAAAGACTTAAAAACTTTTTCGTTGTATAATAATTTTTTTTTTTTTATTTTTTTTTTTTGCAAAGGAAAGCCCTCTTATGCATCTGGCTACAGTTTGTTCACTTCAGGTATGTTTTGGAATTTATATTTTTTTCTTTTCTTTTTTGTTTTTTTGCTCTTTTGATTGTTTATTTCTAACATTTAATTTGTGTCACAAAAACGCTGTTTTTGTTTTTTTCTCATTTCTGTGTGTGTGGTGTGTTGTGTTGTGGTGTGTTTGTTTTGTGTCACTCCGTGGTCTTGGGGGTTGTGTTTTGCCTAGAACTGAGTAAAAAAAAAGTCTCACAATCCGGGTTAAAATCCTTCCTTTCTGGCCTAAACTTTTCCACCAATTTCTAGATAGTACTGATAAGTGGGGCTGGGTGCAATGAACACCCCATGTGCCACATGTATTTCGCACATTTAAAAAGAACCCACGCAACAAGAGAATTGCCCGGGAAAAATTTTGTAGTTACTTTCCTTTTAAAATGTCACTCAAAACGGAAGGGAAACAAATACACTCACAGACAAAAACTTCAACAAGCAAAAAGTGTTTTGTAAGGGGTGCTCCTGGTCTCCCAGGGAGAGAAACTCAAATTTGACAGAGAAAGTCACTGTACTTAAAGTGTATATAATATAATATATATACAATGTGCACTTGATAAAAAATACAAACAATACCGCTCTCATAACACCTGGAATCTTGTAGATTTGACCACGAAGAAAGCTGATGTAAAATTTTTTAAAAACTTTTTTTAAAACTAAGATCTATCTTAAAGGACATTATGATTGTCATTATGCAAAAACCCCAGCATAATTTTTTCAAGTTTTAACATAAACAACAGTTCAACATTTTACTGTACCATGTTGCCTCATTGTTTCTTTGATCAAAAATTTACAAACAAATTTTTGGCACAGCCACCATAAAATAAAAAAAAGGAATTTTTCTGATAAGTTTGAAGCAAAAACCTTCCACTTTATTTTTAATCCCCTTTACACAGTCGCCAAACGCAGTTAATGGGAGGTTTTTTTTTGTTTTTTTTTTTCATGTCGGTGCACACACCACACGCCTCAATCGCCCACACCACAATGACCATACACACAAGGACCACATCACAAAACACGCACGGGCAAGGCACAGGATTTTTTTTTTGGGTTGGTTGGTATTTTTTTTGTTTTTTCATTCCCACAGACCCAAGGTTCACTAAGTCAGATTTTATGTTTTTGCCTTTTTTTTGCATTTTTCCCACTATGATCTATGGAGGAGCCACTTTCCGACCTCAGGGATGTTTTTGGGTTAAAATTGCCTAAACATTAACATTCACAACATAATATGCAGATCCTCAACACATCGCATACATTAACCCCATCCCTAACGGGTTTATTGCCACAAAACACACACACACACACACACACATCCTGACATGTTACAGACACACAAAAGTCACACCAACACAACACACACACAATTTTGTGACACAAGCGGTGTCGCAACACACACACACTCACTCACATATCGCACTCACAACAACTGTTTACACACTCCACACACACATTATCCCCAACACCCACACTTACTCACTTCTCCCTCTCACTTGTCTCGTCTCACTCACACACTCATACCCCACACACATGAACACACATACACTGGATAATAAATTAAAAAACCCTCCCCTCTCCTTCTCTTCCCCCTCCCTCCTCTCTCTAAAAAACCCCTTTCTTCTCTCTCCCCCATCTTCCCCCCTCTCCCTCTCCTCTCTTCTCTCTCTCTTTCCTCCAAACTCTCTCACACTTTTAACCAGCCTCTCTCCCATTTTGTAAAGATGCCTGAATCTGAATTCACTTTTTTTATGTGTCCAAAAATTTTGTAAATTGGGGAAATACTTACCTCAAAATTTTTTTCCTCACGCCATCCGGTTTGCAGTGACACTCTGATGGCCAGGAAAAACATCTAAAGCACTTGCATGGAAAATTATCAAAGCTTTTCAAAAGGGCGAATTAAAAACAGAAAAAACAGAAAAACTTCTAAATCAACCAACATTTTTTATTGTTTGAAAAACGGGGAAGCTTAAAAAAACAAAAAACTTTATTAGTAAGATATCTTGACCATTTTGTTTAATGCCATTTGTGATTATTGAATGAAATGAGCTTTTTAAAATCTTTTTTTGCTTTTTAAGGGATTGTTAGGGTGTGTGGCATCATGCACATGTTTTTTTAGGTTCATAGGGGGTTTTGGTGTTTGGTTGTGCATTTGTATGTGTGTGTGTATGGGTTGTGTGTTGGGTGTGTGCAGCATAAAAGGAGAGAGAGGGGGGAAGAAGAGAAGTGCACTTTAAGCTGATCTATACAAAACCTTTAAAATTGTTGACAAATTTAAATGTAAGTGTTTTTTTTTCATTTTTTTTGTTTTCAAAATTTTCTAAACCAAATTTCATGGGCAATGGCCGGGAAAATTTAAATTTTCCCATTTCCCAAAGTTCTCTCTCTCTCCTCTCTCCTCTCTCTTTTCCCCTCCCTCTTCTCCTCTCTCTCTCTCTCCTCTCCCCTTCTCCGCACCAAAAAAACCCCACAAAAACCACACATTAACAAAAAACATACACTTTTATAAATCATAAACTGCACCCCGGGACACAAAGGGGCAAACCACCATAAAGTTCCAAAGACAAAAAATTCGAGCAAAGGGGGAAAGAGGGGGGGGGAAAAGGGATTTAGATCCAGAGCCACATATTTAAAATTTATAAAAAGAGTTTTACCCGCCTTTTTTCTCATTTTATGTTATAAATATACGACATATGGATAGTACCATTGGGGTTGGCCAGGGGCCCCCGTTAGCGGTGTGGGTGTGTTTACTGTATGACGATGTCTGTATTAAGTAAAATTAGGAGTGTAGTGCAATGTAGTGTACTGTAGGTACTGTAGTCCCGTGTACTGTAGTTATGAATGATGCAATGTATGTACGTATGTAGGACGTATGTATGACTTATTTTAATTTAGGTACTGTGGTGTGTTTTGGGTGGGTATGAAAGTTTTGGGGTGAGTGAAAGATTGAGTTACGTATTTATTGTACTAGTGTACGTATTACTGAACGTAGGACTGTACGTATGTACGTATGTATTTACTGTATGCCGAGTAGTACTGTATGTATGTACTGTGTTAGTGTACGTACTGAATGTACTGTACGTACTGACGAGTGAAATGTAGTGTATGGGTAGGTATGTATGTGGAAGCCAAACTGCAACAAAACACACAAGCTCACTCGGGCTGGGTGGTGAGTGGGGTGTGGTTGGTGTGGTGGTGTGGTACTGTAGGAAGATGTCAGGAAGAAACGACTGCTAAAGGTTGTTGGGGGGGGGGGGGGGGGGGGGGGGGGGTGGGGGGGGGCGGGGGGTGTGTGTAATGGGTGGGGAGAGGGTAGGTGTTTGGTGTGGGGAAGGGGGTGGCAGGGGTTTTTGTGTGAGGGGAGGGTGACAAAATGTTGGGTGTGTGGCAATATTGGTTGTATGTGTGTTTTTGGCGCTTTGGGTACATGTGTGTGGGGGGGTGGGGAAGGATGGGTATTTTTGGGTGCGCGCATGTGTGTGAAAGGGGGGAAGGGGGTTTGGGTATGTGTTAGTGTGTGATTTGTTTTAAAAATTTTTTTCCATACATTAAAAAACAAACGCATTTTTTGTGTGCATGGACGCTCACTCACACATGCATGTACACATTAAAGATAAAGACCTGACAAAATTTAGCCATCTACAGACAAAGAGACTTCTAAAAAAAAGCCCGTTGCATGTCGGGGAACATTGCAACACAAGTCAAGCTGTCCACATGTTACATAGCAACCCGGATAAAGGATGGAAGGGGGAGGGGGGTTTCTTGCTATAGTAAATTCATAGACAATACACGTACAAAATACGTAGCTTCCTCAGTTTTTTTCTGATCTTTAACAACATCATCGGATTACAGCAATGTCAAATCAAAAGGTCAATGGTGTTTAAGAATATGGGGGGAGGGGGTGGGGGAGATGATACATGGTTAATTGCAAAAAGCTGTTGGCCCATTCACAAGGAACGGCGGGTGGGGGACGGCACAAAACATTTTTAAATGTTAATGCTAGCTTCCCTTTTTATGACATTAGCAGATAAAAAAGCAACTGCCAAATCAATATACATGGGAAATAAAAAGGGCTTGTAAAAATGAAAGGGGTGGGAGCAGATGCCTTTGTTTGATTGCAAAAAGCTGTTCATTCCTTTCAGAAGGAACAGCGGGAAAGGGGGAGACGGGGGCTAAGAATTTTAAAAAAATAATAATAATAATTTAAAAATTGCGTTATTCAGGATCTAGCCACAAAGATCAACATAGTGTATTTCCATTCCAAATTGACATGGTTGTAACATGAATTGTTCACAATACTGTTTTTTACAAGACAGTTTCTTCACATATGAATCCTTTTTTTAGAAAGGGCTATGGGGGAAAAAGCAATCCTGTTATTAAATTCCCCATCTAAAATAAAATTTGATTTTGTGTGGGAGCCGTGTTTGACACAGCAAAAGGCACTTGCACTCGCAGGATGCAGTTTCCTTTGTTAACCGGCATTGTATTAGTTCTGTTGTAGCGTTGCATTTTTTTGCCCAGTCATTTCTGTAGCCATGACGAAACAGTCGAGCTGACCCTTTCTTGCAATGCTCAATGAAAACCCCCTGACGCTCCAGGGGCAGTGTCAGTCTCAGTGTTTCACGCAACAAACCTGCCATGCATAAGTAAAAGAAAACAGAGACGATGGGTGAGTGTGTGGGGCAACTGTTAACATACATTGGTGTACTTGTTGTTTTTTTTACATGTGTTTTGTGTTGGGTTTGGTGTGACTGTATGTGTAACTGAAGGTCCCCTTTTCCCGCTGGAAAGGAATATTGGGCCTACTTCACACATCACATTTTATGAATTTAGTTTTTAACTGTAGTGAATGCTGGGGACTGTTTTTGTTTAATTAAAGAAATAAATTTTAAAAGTTTAATGGTACTTTTCTTGTTTTTAAAAATATTGAATTTTTTTAAAAAATGTGGGTCATTTCCCAAAATGGGGGTTTGTGACATTAGGTGCATCGTTTTTTCAGATTTTTTCTTCTGACTTTCAAAAAATGCAATTTTAACACAATTTGTATTAAATTAATGCCCAGAAAGTTGTTCCCCCTCCCAACAAAACATCTTTCCCTTTTTATCATGAACATTAAAAAGGGGGGATTAAAACCCTTTTGGGCGTGACGCTTAGTTTCCAAATCAGCCCAATTTAAAAAAATTCACTCACAAAGAACTTACATATCATCCACACATTATAGCTTCCCCTGAAAAGTAAAAAGTTAAAAGAATAAAAAACGTGTTTTTGATCAGCAAGCCCCACCCTCGTTCATGGTTAAACTCCAGATTATCAACGGTTTCTCAATTTTAACGTCACAACCACCGACGTAAAAATTTGGGAAAACTCGGCACAAACCCTTTACTGACCGAGATTTTTAAACGCTGGCACTTCACCTTGACCCAAAATATCTCTGGCACGTATTTTTTTTTTTTCCCCCCAAAGAACATCGCGATGCTATACTAGTGTCCTCTTTTTCTTCTTCCAAAAAAACCCATGTCCGACCGACCGCTAAAGCACGGGGCCCTTTTATCAAATCCCTTTTCCCCCGCTTCTGTCGCATTTTTTTTCGAAGGGGAAGAAAATTTTTTCAAAGTATTTTACTTTTCCAACCAGGTTTAATAAAAGAAACTCGTGTTTAAATTCAATTGCTTGTTTTTGTCAGGGTTTTCTTTTTTTTGTCCCACTTTGGCTTGTTAGCTGTGGGTACATTTTCCGATCGTTTTTATTTATGACCGTTTTTCTTACTCAAAAGAAATAAAACCTCTACGTAATTTTTGGAAATATTGTTATGTGCAAAAATAAATTTTGCACAAAATATTAAAAGACCATTTTTTTGTGGCGTTACGGTTTGGGCATAAACAAAAAAATACGGTTTCTTCTACAACCACAAAATTCTTGTTGAAGTTTTACTTTCTCTTTCTTTTATAGATGCTAATTTTGTTTTTTTATTTCGAACAATTAGCGACAGAATGATTATTTTTTAGTGTTTGAATTATTTTAGGGAAATTTTTGTTGACGAAACTCTGTATTAAAACCACGATAGCGGTTTGTCTCGGGGCCCCTTAGATCAAAGCATACGTAAAATTATCTGCGTTTTTTCCCCATTTATTTTTTGATTTTTTATATGGATCTCTGGTTATGTTGTTGAAAATATAAAACCCGCAATTTTTTTCTGTGGGTTTTCTCGCACGTTAAAATTTGCCGTAAACGTTTTTGCTCGTGTTGTCGTGACAGGAAACGGGGTTTTGGTTTGTTCCCGCCTACTATTTAATAAATCGTCCCCTTTCCCCGATACGATTTCATGTTGATTTCGGGAATGATTGTCACACAATCGTTGTTAATCGTAATGATCAACCGTAAACGCACGCTTAACGCATCGCAGTGACGTTAAATGTTTTCACAAACGCGCCCATACAGAGCTTTTCGTTTTCCCGGGCCGACCAAAACACGTCCTCGTTTTCTAAACCCCTTATTTTTCCTAGGGTTCAAATTTTTCAAACAATGACTTCTTTCCGATTAATTTTTCATTTGAGAGATAGGAACAAGCGGGAAACCTAACAACATTTTTTTAAACCCTAAAACATTACAAGTCCTGATCATTAGATGAAACCACATCATAGGGTGGGCTTTTTTGTTTTTTTTTTTCGTTCGTTCCTTTTCCTTGTCAACATTTGAACCAAAATTTACTTTAAATTCAAAACAACTTGATAACAAAACAAATAACACGCAACTGACACACATTTACATGACAAAAAAAAAACACTACAGTAGAAATTTTTTTAAGACAATATCGCAAATAACAATTCACAATTTCAAAAAATTTTATTTGGGTAACACCACCCACACAACCAAAAAAACAACACACTCCCGCATCCCCCATTTCACCACACACTACATACACACACACACTCCCTCTCTCTCATGCGCTTTACACACCACACACACACACACAACCCCCACACAACAAAAACATACATTTACATCAAAATTATTTTTCCTCCCTCTCCCTCCTTCTCTCCTCTCTCTCTCCTCTCCTCTCTCTCTCTCTCTCCACAAAAACACACACACACACACAACACACACACACACACACACACACACACACACACAACCCAACCCCCCCACACAAAACAAAAATTGTTTTAAAGGGAAGTCTAATGAGGGGGGGACGTTACAAAGAAAGAGTGTCAAAAAATAGATCTTAAAACCAGGGGAGTCTAAGATAAGAATAAGGGGGCAGGGCCCACATACAAGGGGCATGTGATTTTGAAACCAACAATTTTTTTTTAACGTTAAATATAAAACAATCTGTGTTTTTGGGGGTTTTGGGGTGTGAAAAGAAGAAAAGAAGAGAGAGAAGAGAGAGAGAGAGAGAGAGAAGAGAGAGAAGAGAACTTAACATCCCAAATATTTTTAAATTTTTTAATCTTTTTGATGTGGGGCAAAAAAGCACTGCTGTGAGAAAAAAAAAGCACCCCAAATCTGAGATGCTTAAGAAACTATTTGCCCAAAAAAAAAAAGAATTAATTTGCCTGTAAAACAAAAATGAAAAGCAATAACCCTTAATTATTCTGTTATTCAAAAAGTTGTTTAAAATTAAAGGGAAAAAACCCCAACAAAACAGCAAAGATATGTTTGTAATCAATTGACAATCATAACAAAGTTTGATCGCAATTAATTTTTTTTTTTACTATAAAAAAAGCCCAAAAATGAATAGTTTCATTTTGGTTTTTTTTCGTTTTTTTTAAAAAATGCATTTGTACTTTTATAAAACACATGCCTCATAGCCATATTTTACATTAAAAATGAAGGTTGCGCTAGTCAATGAGAAACTGGGCTTAGCTTGTTGATTAAAATTTATCACCCACATGAAAAACAAATGTAAAAGTTTATTGATATAATACATGCACCAAAATTAACAAATAAATCAATGTAAAAAAAGTTTTCAAAGCATTGTTTTTTCCATTTGGAGATGAATGTTTTTCAATTTAACTTAAATTGCCACACTTTCATGATTTGTGCTTTTGAGAGGTGTGGTTTCCATGTCACAAACCCAAACGTCTCGATGTCACAACCAAATTAAAATATAAAATGATAATCATATGAAAAAGTTTCAAGAATGCATTGTTTTTTAATTAAGTTGTGTTTTTGTTTAAAAAGTATTTTAAATTGCACACTTCCTGATTTTTTATTTTGAAGGTGTTTTCCATGTCCCCCCCCCCAAACCAAAAGGTTTCCAGTCACAACCGCAACAAATTTTCTTTTATAAGGATTAAAATTTTAAAAACTTCCATTCTTGTGAAAAAAATGTTGTTTTATTTAAATGATTCTGGGTTAAAGTTTAGGCAATTTTTGACTTCCGTGGGCCTAGCACAAAAAACAAAACTTTAAACTGGCTAAAAAAAACTTTCTTAATGTCATTAAAAAATGGCCAAAATATGCTTGTCAGTGATGTCATACTTCCAAATGTTAGATTTTTTATAAATGAAAAAAAAAAGCATTTTTGGGGTTTTTTTTTTTTATAACTGAGTACAAAAATTTATTTATGCTACTTTGGTTCCCTTCACACCGCAACACGGCAAAAATAAACTTTAATTTATCAAAACTAGGGAAACCAATTAATATTTTTAAATTTTTCAAAAGAAGAGTTTTTAAAAGAGTACTCTAAAAATAACAAAAAGCCTAAACTTCCAATGACATTTTTTTTAAAAGGGCTATTCCAAAAACCCACATTATCCCCAGAAAACCCTAAAAAGTGGGTTTAAAAAAAAATTTTTTTATTCGGGATAAAAGGAAAAAACACTTAATGCTTTTTACTCAGTCCCCTTGTATGCGGTTTTGCAATTCTGTCATTTTCCCACTGGGACCAATGGGCCCACCTTACAAAAACAATAGGTTTTAAATTTTTATGCAAATATTCGCGTGTATTTGCCCGGCTTTTCGTTTAATCTCACCGAAAAACTTTTGGGGGGAGGGATCTGCACTGAAGTTAACCCAAGAAAAAATCCCTTGAATGGGGGGCAAACCGTGTCTCAATTGCGAGCGCATGTACCCCCCACAGGGAACCGTTTTTTACATGTGTTTGTGTGTTTTCATACATATAGGTGTGTACCAATTTTTTTGTCTCACTGGTTGTGCTTTCATTCCCCTGTGCTTATACATCTTTCTGCAAATCTTTTGACAATATGAAGTTTGCCTGAAGAATACATACCATGTCATTAAAATTTACAGTAGAATAAATAAAATGTATTCAGATCCTACACATCGGGGACGCTTAAGGTTAAAAATTTTTCATCCAAGGAATGATCTCTTTGAAATTTGTGCTTGAACAAAAGGGGCACACCTGTATCCATGTATTTTATTTTATATTTATTTTTCCTTAATTTCGAGTAAATGGGGTAAGCATTCATTGCTTTTTTCCCACCAGTCCCCTGGTATCTTTTTGTAAATGTTTTCATCCATTGATGTATGTACAGTATCGGTATGAAGTACATTATTCATGTATTTTTCTTCTTCTGTGTACACTGTGTCAGGAGGGGCGATGTCTTTTGAGGAGGACAAAATTGCCGTGCGATGAAAGCTCTGCGGAAACGGAGAAGCCTGCGAACTGTCCGGAGCCGTCAATCCGTCAGACCAATTTTCCCCAAAAAAAAAAACAGTAAATCGCCCTTTCCTCCCCCTTCATTTTAAATGATTTTTTTCCCCCACCTGTGGAGCTGGGGCCTTCAACATAGCACCA
The DNA here is from genome assembly GCA_028751875.1 of Rapana venosa. Lineage (NCBI taxonomy): Eukaryota > Metazoa > Mollusca > Gastropoda > Neogastropoda > Muricidae > Rapana > Rapana venosa. The sequence continues at coordinate 1,827 of JAQIHA010000204.1, read as the reverse complement.
CCCCCCATTTCTGGGGGTAGGAATTTCTCCTTTTTTATCACTCACTTTGTTTTTTTTTTTTAGCCACTCTAAAACCCCCCCCCCCCCCCCCCCCCCTCCCCCCCCCCCCCCCCCCCCAAATTTTTTCTTTTCCCAACCCTAAAAAACCCCCAAAATTTTTTTAAATTTCCCCCCCCCCACCCCCCCCCTCCCCCCCCCCCCCCCACCCCCCCCCCCCCAACCCCTCTCCCCACCCCCCCCCCCCCCACTTTTTTTCCCCCTTTTTTTACCCCCCTTCCACTTTTTTTCCCCCCCCCCTTTTTTCTCCCCTCCCCCCCTCCCCCCCCCCCACCCCCCCCCCCCCCCCCCCCCCCCCCCCCACCATTTTTTTTTTTCCTTTTTTTTTTTTTAAAACTCTTTTTTTTTTTTTTTTTTTTTTTTTTTTTTTTTTTTTTTTTTTTTTTTTCCCCCACCCCCCCATTTTTTTTTTTTTTTTTTCCTTTTTCCCCTAAAAAAAAATTTTCCCCCCCCTTCCCTAAATTAACCCCCCGCAAAAACCCCAAAAACCTTTAAAAAAAAAACAAAAAACCCCCCCCCCCCAAAAAAAAATTTTTCAAAAAAAATTAATTTTTTTTAAAAAAAAAAAGGCTTTTTCCCCCCTCTTTTTTAAAAAGGTGAAGGGTTGTTAATTTACCAAAATTCGCCTAAAAAAAAAAAATTTTTTTCCATTATAAATTTTATATTTCCCCCCCCCCCCCCCCCCCCCCCCCCCCCCCCCCCCCCCCCCCCCCAACACACCCACACACTAAAAACCACACCCCACACACACACACCGCGCGCGGGCCCCAAAACCACACACACACACACACACATACTCACTCACTCACCCACCCAATCTCTCCCTAAAACGTATATTTTTTAATTTTTTCTTGTTTTTTTCTTTTTTTTATTGGTGGATGTAGGGGATTAAATTTTTTCATTACATACAAATAAATTTTAAACAAAATAATCTAAAATGAGTGGATGGATCGAAAAATTTTTTTGGGATTTATATATTTATATTATCTCTGAAATACACAACCACACCTCTGTCTCTGTCTCTCCTCTTCACCTTTTATCGCCTGCTAGTCATAGTATATCCTGATGAAGGGTTCATATTTTTTATTTCATACTTTTTTGGACTTTCCTTGTACTTAAGTTTTTAAAGAGTGCCCCATTTCAATATTTATAAATTTTGTTAACAAGTATGTTACCATTTGACAATGTTTAAAGTTTATCTTTTTGACTTATTTAATTTTGGGTTTGTTATTTTTCTTTGGGGTTTTTTGTTGCTCTTTTTCTTGTTTTGTTGTTTGTCTTTTTTTTTCTCTTTTATATTTTTGTTGGTTTGGATTTCCTTTTTCTTTTTTTTTGTTTTTTGTTTTGGTTAGGGGTTTTTTGGGGATGGGGGGAGGGGTGGGGTATTCTTAGGGTTTTTCTTTTAAAATTTCTTGCTTTGGGGGGGGGGGGGGGGGTTGTTGGGGGGGGGGGGGGAGCTTTTTTGAAAAGGGTTATTTCCCCTTGTTTTTATTCGAACTGTATAAGTATTGGGTCCGGGTGCACTCGTGTTCAAACCTGTTTTTCCTTTCAGAAAAGTAGGGCCATTTTGCATGTGGGGGCACGTCACAAATTTTCAAAATCGCATCACTCATGGACTAATGTTAAAAAAAAAAAAAAAACGCATGAAGCTTTTTCCATATCCCCAACATTGAAAGAATGAAAAGAATAAATAAGTTACACCCAAAACCCACACAAAACACGCACTCTCTCTCTCTCTTTACACCACAACACACAAAAACACACATCCAC